>CAIGQZ010032461.1:11739312-11753990 GCA_903798205.1 Danio tinwini | reverse complement strand
ACACACACACACACACACACACACACACACACACACACACACACACAAAGAATGACGTTTCTGCTGGAAGGTGTTATGAGGTTGATGCAATTACAGTTGATGTGCATGATGTAACGAAGTAGAAATTGAACTGCTTGTGTGGTTAACAGCGACGTCAATAGCGAAGTGACTTCTAGGCCAAACTCCTACATCATCGCTCCGTGTAATTGAGTAATCCAGCCATGGTCTTTCCTTAAGCTTGCTCTAGCGGAGACTTTGTGGCTTAGCTGAGCCTGACCATTTGCCCATGGGTGAAGATATTGGAGAATCAGTGAATCTGTCCAAATGCTGCACTTCCCACTGTGGCGGGTTGCCCTATTAAAAGATTGTGTTTGTCGGCTGTCATTTCTTATAAATGCTTATGAAATCTGTATTCAGTTCCCTGTTGGACTTCATTTGCTGGGTTGGTGGGAGGGGGAGTGTTTGAAATATGTACTGCTCAGACCCAAGTGCACAAGTCCATGTAATGAGCTATTTTAAAATCCCTGCTCATGGCACTTTCCATATCAGTAAGTCACGCAATATCACACCATCCTGCTCATAGCCATTTTTCAGCCCAAAAATTAGCATGCAAACACAAAAGCATATACAACCGCTCGCTAAGGAGGCGGCTACCGTAATCGTGATCGGGTGGGAAACTGTGTCTCATTTGAATTTCAAAAGCGGAACGATTAACAATGCCAGAGAGAAAAAAAAAAAGATCGGACAAAAGAAGCGTGTTACATCAACCTGCTTTGTACAGCACTGGCTCCATTTTACAACGTGTAATTTATTCTTTAGTTGCTATTGTTTAAGCATTGACCCTATAAGGATGCTATTAAGCGCTGGCAGGAGTTAAGTTTTTTTTTTTTTTCTAGAGTAGACAAGCATTATTTAGCCCTTTGGACAAGTTTAAAGTTAAACATGTATGTGAAATAGACTACTGATTACTATTTTAAAGTTTGTAAGATAAAAAGGCAATTTATTCAGCAAGTCTGCATTCAATTATTGAAAGTCATAGTAAAGGCAGTTTATATTTTCCTCCAATAAGGGTAGCCAGATGAGACCAAACCCATTTTAACAGGACAGCCAAGTATTAAGCTTTATTTTTAGTGTTTTGACATGTTCTGAAAAACATCATAATGTGTTGTCTCATACTTTTGATTTCCCTAAAATCTTTAATTGCTGAGTTCTAGTAGGATTCTTCTGTTATATTAAAAAATAGTCTAATCATTGACAGCACCAGCCTCAGGGGCATTGTGACAACATGTAGCGCCATTGTACTTTGTGTAATTAAACATTTAAAGCTATTAAAAATAAACTTAATAAGTTATAATAAAAAAAATTGTACAACTTTCTGAATTGTACTGTCTTATATAGAATTGTATGATATTGGGAAAAATGGCATTGCATTATTTAGTTTTTATGCAATATATATTGCGATATGATTATAATTTCACACGATAACTCTATTTGAATTAACAGTTTTAATTAGAAAGAATGAATAATTTTACACTAATAGGGATGTTTTTTCACAGTGCATCTGCATAAAATGTACAAAATTATACAATAATATATATACAAAATAAAATAAAGCACAGATACAAACAATAAAAATGAAATAAACAGTGCTTTATGGTTTTTGATGGAGTCTAACAGTATTGAGGTACAGAAATTAAAAAATCATATGTAAAGTAACACTGTTTAGTCTTCATTGAATAGATAAATACAAATTTTCATCGTTAAAGTGGCAAACTTTATAATTATTTTATATGTTTCTGTCTATCATTTCACAATTAGAAAAAAAAAGAAGTGGTATGAGAAATTACTAAAATAGTTGTTAGAAACCTTCAGTGCAGTGTTCATCAGACTGCTTCTCCACAATCAAGGAGAGGGAGAAAATCTCAAGAAATTGTCTCAGAAAAATAATTTCAGAAATTAAAATTTGCATGTAATTGCCATCAAATTCAAAACATATACTCAGGAGATGTGTGGCTTTTGACCTATAACTTTTTTGTCCAGGACTAATTTCATATAGTTGTTTATGAAATAATAAAATGTTTAGTGCGGTGCAATTTTTTTAACATTGCTTAAGCATTAATCAAAAATCTTTTTTTTTTTTTTTTTTGAACATTATAAGCTCTAGATGATGGATAGTAAAGCCTAACGTGTCTTCTTTCCAAAGATACATGAACTGTGAACGTAGACCAAATTTTCAGCAACTGGTACTGTTTTAATTTGGGCAGGTCATTTTTGAGAAAATGCCTCTGACGGTGAAGAAAAATACGACATTGATATAGTCTCAGAAAACTTTTTACAGAAATCTTATTTTGCATGCTATCTTCATCAAATGTGAAATATAAACTGATGAAACACTTAGCTGTCAAGGTATACTTTTACATTAATGTTATTACATTAATGTTTTTCTGTGTTTGTATATGAACAAAACAAATATTAAACACAATACAGTTTTTCTTTCCCATTACTTCATAATGTATAACTTTTCATATTTTTTAGCATGAAACTTTCTTGATAGACAATGGACAAAGCTCAAAGTGTCTTCTTTCCAATGATACCTAATTTGTTTATACAGTAGCTCACTGGTGTCAAGAACTGTTACTATTTAAAGTTATGTAGGTGTTGTAGCTCCCTGGTTCAATAAAGGATTGACTCTTTCAATGATGTTTTCCCATGATTTATTTTGTTTGATGATGGTGGAGTGTGCAACATACACTCCACCATCATCGAACATCAACAACAACCCCGTAAGAGCTTTGTATACAAAGAAAAAGATGAAACCAAATGTAAGCAAACATAAAAGCCTTGTACAAACAAACAAACAGGCATCACTTAAATTCAATATACAAAACAAACTCAATACAAACAAATATATTAAACTTGAAGTGTCAGTACTTTGTTCTCCAATCAAACCAGAAGCTAAACCTTTAGGCCGTAGCAGACCGCACAGCTGAGACGCCGTGATCATGTGCAATCTTTCTCCGTGTATCCGTTTATATCCGTATTGGTAATCGATTCAAAATAAAAGACTTCCCCCTTTTCACACTGAACACTTCCATAACACAAATACCGCAAGTACAAATTATACATACAACAAAGAAGAGAGAGAATAAACAAAATGTTTATAAAAACTATATAAACATTGTAGAAAATAGACACAATAATATACACCATATCAAAGTCATTAACAGGTGTAAATACTCAAAAGTGAGTGCTGGCTATTCACTTGAAATTGCTTGTCATCCTGCGATGTGACTATTACAGATTTGCACATTGCGATATCAATGCTGAAACGATATATTGTGCTGCCCTAGTTTCGTATAGTCACATGCAGAATGAATAAACTGCAGGACGTTGTCAATAACACATCTTGTAAACTGCATGTCACATATACTGTGCAGCATATACTGTTCATACCAAATCCCCAAATGAGAAATCAGATCACCCTACATCCAATCTAAATCATCCATACTCATTTTTATCTATTCTATCATCTTTTCACCTACAGTAGATTAACATGTCTCGACTGCTTTTTATTTCAAGTGATGATTTTCTAGCTCTTTAAGCATCTTATGTTTTACTCTACTTAATGATTTGACATTTAAATAAAAATACCACATATGAACATGCTGCCTGCACCAGTTTCTCCAGACTCTCAAAGCTCTTTATGGATATATGGGTGCTAAGTGGAAGGGATTTTATTTGAGAGCTTCAGCTCCTTTTAATGACCTGTAGCTCTCGAGGCTTATCCATTCAAATCTCCTCCAGCGTAAAGATCCCTCGAGCGTGATGATTAAATTAAGATTCTTTAACAAGCACATGGAGGTGCAGCTCGATCTCAGAGACAATGCTCCACATGTTGCATTGGCAGGCCATTTTACTGTAGGAACGTGTCATTTCAGATTGACTCTTTCCGACAGAAGACTGATCAAAATCAGGGTGACTCTGCACAATTTTTGGCCATGATTTGGGAGTTTGAGACCAGATTCCTCTTATCTTAGACAGATGATTAATGACCATTGCAATCATATTTAATCTTTAATGAAATTCTGCCAGTGTCAGAAATTACTAGGCATAGTCCTGCAGAGACTTCTTCCATGATGACAAAAACCAATAAAAGAACAGGACCTAATGGCATAGTTACCATTTGCAGAGAGGTTGATTCACAGACAATTTCACCACTGTATCAATGATAATATTGATATTGTGTATTTACCGTCCTGTCCAATAAATAACCCATAGTGGAGTTAGATTAACATCGCTGAACTTAAACTTCAATAAATGTTCTTAAAGTTGTGATGACTCTTTTTGCATACGTCCATTATTAACAAGTCTTAACTGTCATATAGTCTGTCATTAATGTGTTCTGAGTTGCCACGGAGTGAGATGGCTGTGGAAATGTTTATACAGTCAATCAATAAAAATCATAAAGTGTCCTTATTATAAAACATATTGTGTGTTTTAACATGGAGAGTTTTACATGTTTGACCGTTCAATATGGCAACCAAGATTGTTCCTTGTAAAGCTGGGTACACACTACACCAGGGGTCGGGAACCTTTTTTCAGCAAAGAGCTAATTCAGATTTTTTTTTTTTGGGAAATGGGTTTTTTAAAGAGCCATTGGGGGTATGTGTATAAAATGAAACCTTTATTTGTGTCCATGCACAACTCAAAAATAATCAAATATGACGCATCACAATGTATAAAGATAGGACAATTTATAGAATTGTTTTTCTAAATCTATCATGAATTTTGTTTGAATTTACGTGCGCGAGGTTACCATAGACATGTAAGTTGCTTGCCCTTTATCGCTGTTGTGATTCAAGTTAATCAACAGCACCACACGTGCACATTGGTTGAAACATAATTTTACTGTAAACTGAGTTCTTATACATTTTGTTGTAAAAAATACAATAACAAGGGAATTGTAATTGTATTTGCAAAAGGAAACTGATTTCTAGTGACAGTTATAATTTTTTTAACTTTAAAATATTATTGAGAAGAGACAGCAGGAGAGCCACATATTTTTGGTCAAAGAGCCACATGTGGCTTCCGAGCCATAGGTTCCCTACCCCTGTACCACACGATTCTGCCTACAATGAGAACCACAATTATTTTGCTTAAAATCAAGATCACGATTTTCTCACGATTCAGTAGATGTAAAATAAAGGTTAATATGAGTAGGCTATTATTATTGTTATTTCTCAAACATATGGTACAGCAAAAATAATAATATTAGGCCTATGTGTACTGTAGGTCTGCTGTTGGTTAAAATGCTGCATTTTGTATAGACTTGGATTGATTGACTTGAACAGACTTTAAATATGTCCTGATTGTTAATTCACAGTAAAGTGATGACATCAGAATACTACTATTCATAATTCTGAAGTGGAATTATTGTGTTTGAGACATTGTTTGTTGTCATTTGTCATTGACAACATTATTAGACCATTTTACTTTCGCTGGTCAATTCAGACATTTGTCATTATCAGATTCGACTATTGCATTATATTCAACATTATATAGGCTAGAGTAGTTATATTGACCCAGTAAACATTTATTTTCATGCATAACACTTTGTGTTCACTATGAAAGAAAAAGCTTGTCAAATGCTTGTCGTAATCTTGACTTTGAAATGTGATATGATTGTTTAAATTATATGCGCGTTTTCCTAAACGATCTCTCTGTGCAACAAGCTGAACGTTATTTACAACTTTATTTCCTGTTATTCACAGACTATGCAGATTCTGTTCACTAAAGTAGACATCATTGACGGGCACGCACGCATCCTCTTGCATGTACATGTCCTCAGTTACACATTGTGCAGCAATGCTTCTTGCTTTAGGACCCAGGAACCGACTCAATTTCTAGAAGTCAAAGTTTGGAAGAAAGTGATTTCTTAGGGTTCAGGCTCCATCACAGTTTGGGAATTTTGAAACTAAGTGAGGTCGCGGATCTGCTGGAATTTGTTCCTATCCTTGCTCCCTTATTTCCCTCGAGGCTTAGAGTGAGCTGCTCTGTCTTCCGCTGAGATAAATGTACAGAATTGCCAAGTCAATTCTGTCAGTCTGACACAGTGATAAGGCCTTGGCCGATGCAGTGAGCAATTGAGCTGTTTTGTCTGACAAGAGCTAATTGAGACCTCAAGATGGACAGATTATTGAAAAGTACGGAATTGGTCTGGCGAATCACTCTGTCTTTCATTCCTAGAGCATTCTGAGGCATAATGATTCACGCTCACATACTTGCTTGAGCACTTGACAACAATTGTTGTTGGGTGTGATGCATAATTCATCAGGAGACTTATAAACATTAAATAGGTTTTAGAGGCAGTGTTGACCTCAAAGTGCTGTGGGATCTTGAGGAAATTCTTCAGTGGTCCTAAAAATTGATGATGAGAAATATCTAATGTAACATGTCACAGTAAGTTGAATGTAAACATAAAAGATATTTGACTGTAAAGCAGGAAATCAATGAAGTAATCACATAAACCCGCCAACTGTGGGATTTCCCATTGAATGTGGCAATAAACAAAGATTTGTGTATTAGAATATTTAATCACTCCCCTAGAGAGCTTTCAAAACCCCATGTTCCTCATTTTACATCAAAATCCAATACATTTTCTGTTAAATGTTGTGCCGCTTAAGGTAAATTAGCTGATTGGCAAAGATCGCTAAGGAGTTTTATTTTAATATGTCCCCCACTATGAAGGACTTAATTTCCCAGCATGCGTTGGCATGTAAGATTGGATATCTCCTTGCGAAGTAATGTTCCAGATGAACATGAAACATCTGCAGTTATTATACCCGCCTGTAATGGAGATTGAATGCATTAGGGGGAAATATTAGAATTTGGTATATACGCAAAATAATTACAGTGAAATAAATAATCAGCCGAAGTTTTCTCACATTGATGTTCTGAATCTCCCTCTCCTTTCCCTGTCTGTGTTAAGAGGAGTATTGACTGGTTAGATGGATAGACTGTGCAGTCAGTAGGATCCAGGCCACCTGCTAGGCAGATAGAGAAAGTGCTCACTAGAGCAGGACGTTTCCATCTTTATCCTTAAGAGGCAAGAGCTCTTTCATTTGTCATTCATGTCTACATCCAAGCATTTTGATAAATGTGTTTTCATTGTGTCGGAAATGTGATCAACTTTGTAATTATGCTCATTAACTCTCTAAACCGGGACCACGATGCATTTTAGTTGATCAGGAATGATCCGCACATATGGATTAGGTGTATGTGTAACTGCTTCAGTTTTAATAGCACTACTTCGAGCAGGATTTGAATCCACGTCTCCAGCATGGCAGGTGGGAATGCTAACTAGGATGCAAAAGATTGCAGCCTCTAACATCAGTCACTACTGTGCCTCTTGAAGCCAGGGGAGTGAGGTTTACTCACACAGCTTCTACTAGTTGGCCTCTGGTACACTCAAAACCCAAACATCATCTCTATCCAGGTCACGACACCCTTTTGGTTCTATTTACACCACTTCAAGTGGGATTTTAACTGGCATCTCTGGCATAGGAGGCAGGCATGGTAAAATGGTGCTAAAACAGCAGACTCTAGCATCAGTCACTAGTGCACCCATTGAGGGCAGGGAAATAAGGTTAACTCACACAGCTTTTACTTACTGACCTCTATTACACTCCCCAAACAAACATCACTCACATCTGGGTCATGGCACCAACAAAGCCTTCTAGTTCTACAAGCACTACTTCAAGTGGAATTAAAACTAGCATCACTGGCACAGGGAGTGAAGTTTACTCACACACATTCTTCGACCTTGCCTCCATTACACACAATCCATCCACCAAGCATTCCCATCTGGGTCACGGCACCAATATAAGCCTTAAAGTTTTATTCAGACCAGAAAGATTGAACGTGGCATCTCTGGCAACTAAGATGAGGATGCCAAAAAGATCCTACTTTCTGGCCTCTATTACACTTCTTCTAGGCATTAATTATGACTGGGTCACTGCTCCAATTAAACCTCTACAGTTCTATACACACCACTTTGACTAGGATTTGAAGTGGCATCTTCAACATGGAAGGCTGGCGGCCTAAAATAATGCTAAACACTGCAGCTGTTATGCTGTCACTAGTATGATGTCAGTTTAGACAGAGGGAGCAAATCTTACTTCTAGCTGTACTCACCACTTATAATATAATTTAAATCCGGGTCACGGCACCAAATAAATCCTACAGTATTAGCATCACAAGTGTGATTTGACTAGCATCTCCAGAATGCATTGTTGGCATGTTGGCGAGGATGTTAACAAGGATAATGACAGAAGCCTCTTGCATCAGTCACTAGTTAAGAAGTGTAAGTGAAATCGGCCAGGGAAAGTAGGATTGTTCACAAAACTCTTATTAGTTAGCCTGTTACACATAGCCTTATGCAGAAGAATTCATTTTTCACTAAATTCTTTTGAAATGTGTCAGAAAGCTTTGTTGCAGTAGCACATAAATACGGTCAAATCATTTGCATAAATAGTCAGATATGCTGTGATCATCAAAATAATTGTGTATTATAATGGTGGCTAGCAGGATTTGAAGTGTTAGTTTATTTGTGGGGTGGGACAGCCATAGCCAAGCTGATTTTGAGACAAAATTAAACAGATGGCAAAGTGTCCATGGCCTAAGTGTAATTAATGGAGCAAAAGCAGCTCCTTCACACTTCTCTGTGTGTGTGTGAGAGAGAGTAAAGTGAATTGCTGATGGTGTTCAGAAGATCTAAACTCAAGAATGGGGTGCTAACTTTGACACATTGTATTTGTTTTATTATTACATTTCAAAACATAATTATTTAAAATTTTCCCCTGTTTGATACTCTATAAATTCAAAATCCTTTAAAGAGTAAATCAGGGTTTTGGGGGGCTTTTAAATCTTCAAATATCAAAAGAGAATAAATAATGGTTCTTTATTACACAAAATTCATGTCTAAAGCGCATAGTGCAAAAGCAATAAGGGCATGTGTGGATCCACTTTTGCGATTTTAAGGATGGAAAAATACACTGTGCATCCTGGTGCATAGCCTAACAGGGTTGTGCTTATTCTCTTAATGCGTTATGGGTGTGTTTTGAGCATAACGTGCATTAAACCATCTCCCATTCCCTTAAAGAATCAGTCGCATCGCACCATGGTGCTTTTGCTATTTACATGGTGGACTGTTAGTGGGAAAACTGAACATTTCACTAGTGAAGAAACAGATAAACAGACCATCTGCAGCATGAGGATAAAGAATGAGCCACCTCCATTTGGCCTTTTTTACTTTCTCTTTACTTTACTTTTACTCTTAACTCCTTTACTTTCTGAGTTATATCCAAACACAAGTCCTATTCTTATGCCCCATATAGTGATGCATACGTCTCCAAAACCCGACAGGTGGACAAATATGAACAAATATAAAAATGCATATAATAAAAAAAACTGCTAATAATAATAACATTATACAAATGCAAATTGTCATGAATAAACTTAAAAAAAGCCTCCAGTGGTGAAGAAGGCATGGAGGCATTGGTTTTTATATTTATGTAGAAAATAATCATTTTTGTAACATTTTAATCCTTTATTTTCTTTATTTATATGTAAAGATATTTGTGTATTGCTGTACATCATGTGTGTATTAAACAATGTATACGTGTTTTGGACCTGCATAGACGCATAACTAACGCGCTGG
Organism: Danio tinwini; assembly: GCA_903798205.1. NCBI lineage: Eukaryota > Metazoa > Chordata > Actinopteri > Cypriniformes > Danionidae > Danio > Danio tinwini. The sequence goes on along the minus strand of CAIGQZ010032461.1, from coordinate 11,744,272 downwards.
AATTTAGACCAACTTTCAGTTGGTCAGTGGCGCAGTCTATTTCAGTTCTTCAAAATAGCAATGCGCCAACAATGCACGTTAACACATCTCCTTTCTAGACCGGCATACCCATGAGTCCACAAAGTGGTACAAATGGCTATTTACACAACGTGGCAAAGCATGAAAATTAGGGTGCGATGGTCTGAAAATAGCAACAAATCGCACCAAACATGTCTTGCACTCTTAAAGATTAGCATATGCTTTACATAACCAGTTTTACAAACACAACATTTATTTCTTGTTTTTCATTTAAAAAGCCAAAATGTAAATAATTATACGTGCAGAAATCTTTCTAGTTGTTATAAATGTATGCATATATGTTAATTTAGCTATATGAAATATGACTTAATATACTTACTTGACTAAAACTATTTGCTTTGTTTATACATTTTTATAGAACAATTTTATAGTTTTTCATTTTGTAGATTTCATATTCAGTGTACCAAAATTGCTTTAGTTATATTGAAGCCAAAGCCTTAGTTTCCTTAGCAACGACAACGTTTTGAGCTGGCATGTTAACTTGTGTCAATTAGTTCCAATTCATTCTGTAATCAGTTCATAATTCTGAATAATATGATCAATTATATCAAGAAGTGGTCTGATTTATGATAAGCTTTTCAATCTGCACCTCATGTATCACCATCTGGTTATTTGGCTTATATTTTTTAATATAAGTGATGTCTTGTTTTGCCTCTGCAGGATATCTGACTGTAACGATAGAGCCATTGCTACCTGTTGTTGTGGGAGAAGCGGTGACTCTAAAGTGCAACTTCAAGACAGATGGAAGATTACGAGAGATCGTATGGTACAGGGTAAGTTGCTATTTACTGTCAATATTTATTCATTGTTTGAGTTCATAATTTGTTCTATTTTGAAAAAGTGTGTTAATGTTCAGCCTTTTAAATTGTGTGATCTTAAGGCTTCTTTATTGTTTATTAATGAACATTTCTATGGAATACTTGTTTGTTATTGATTGTCTGTGGCTTTATATGGCCAGATCTTTAACTGCTGTAAATTAAAGTTGTGAGACGCCACTTTCATAGCTCTTGTATTTTGCTCTGGACTCGGTTGAGTGATTGCTCTTGTACACAAACCCAATTATTTATTAATGATCTTAGAGGCTGATTGTTTTGCTCAGTGTTGTGGACTTGAATTGTTTAGTTTGTGTTATAGTGAAAGTTTCCAGGTACTTAAGTGGTGGGATTTGGTACATTGATGTAGTTAAAATCAACGGAAAGCCCAAAATCAATGCAAAATGGAGGAGAAAGATCATTTAAGTAACTTTGAATGTGAAAACTAGCAAGGGGTACCTAATAAAGTGGCCAGATGGTGCTGAAAATTTTGAAGTGCACAACCTTCTTCAAAATCTCAGCTAAATAATGGGTTACATAGTATTTTCATATTTTGTAATTCATGCTTTCATTTATTTTTTTATATTTTTCCTTGTTTATTTATGCTTTTGAATTGCATTATGTGACCTTGATATTTCTTGCGGCAACTTTTAACCCTGATTGTCTGGACTGGTGTTATATACTATGAAACAAAAACCTTGTAATAAACTGCCAGTACATTTTCTGTTATTTTACAGACTTAATTCTTGATATACAAAATTATATTATTATTATACTTTTTATTACTTTAAACTACTACAGTATGTGCTACTATATGGAGCCAGATCAGTCTAAAAAATAATATATTTGCGTTCATAAAAGTCATAAATGGACAGCACAATTCATAAATCCACAACTCCAATTCATAAATTCAAAACACAATTCATAAATTCAAAAGTACTACTAAATGAGTCGTTTATTTAACCGATTTGCTACTAAATGCATTGAATCCAGCCGTTCGCGAATGACATAAGATCATCATACTTAATATTACTGATATAAAACGTTACTCAGCTCATTTAATTTATGGCTGTTGCATATATATTAGGCCTACACTGAAGTCGAGTCTGCTGGCAACAACAAATTCATTTGCTCCATGCTTTGTGTTTTGAGTTTACAAATTGGGGTCGTAAATTTATTAAATGTATTTTGAATTTATGAATTGGAGTTGGGCGACGCAGTGGTGCAGTAGGTCGCCTCACAGCAAGATGGTCGCTGGTTCGAACCTCGGCTGGGTCAGTTGGCGTTTCTGTGTGGAGTTTGTATGTACTCCCTGCATTCGCGTGGGTTTCCTCCGGGTGCTCCGGTTTCCCCCACAGTCCAAAGACATGCCGTACAGGTGAATTGGGCAGGCTAAATTGTCCATAGTATATGAGTGTGTGTGGATGTTTCCCAGAGATGAGTTGCGGTTGGAAGAGCATCCGCTGCATAAAAACGTGCTTGATAAGTTGGCCGTTCATTCCGCTGTGGCGACCCCGGATTAATAAAAGAATGAATGAATGAATTAATTTATTGCAGTTATGAATTTATGAATGGTGTTTTGAATTTATGAATTGGACTTGTGGATTTATGAATGGTGTTTTGAATTTATGAATTGGATTCGTGAATTTATGAATTGTGCTTTGGATTTATGAATTTGAGTTGTAAAATTTATGCATTGTGTTTTGAATTTACGAATTGGAGTTGTGGATTTATGAATTGTGCTGTGCATTTATGAATGCAAATGTATTATTTTTGAGACTGATCTGGCTCCATAATGCTATGTCAATAAAAGTCAGTTAAATTTTCAACATCAAATGTTGAAAGGTCCCATGATGCAACTGTAAATGAACAAAAACACTTGTAAATTGCAAAATACGGAACAGTTTTACTGTGCAAAATTGCTGTGAACTAACTATTAGAGTAAAGCTGATCTGTATTATCAACCAATGGCACACATGCAGGTGTTTTTACATTTTTACAGTGTTTATTTATTTATTTACAACATTTACAATTATGTTTGTTGATGACAGTGGCCCTTCTCTTTTAATATTTAGCCAGTCATGATGTCCCCAGTCATGTGGATCCCAGCTTAATGCTTCACATTATACTATCAACTATTAGTATATTGTAAAGCAATGAACAAATGGATTATTTTGCAAGAGACGTTTGAATAAATGAAACCATATACAAATTAAAATCAGCATCAGGCTAAACCAATATGAAAAAAATCTATTCTGAGGTCTGTATAGCTGTGGTAAAACCATATACTGAAATCAATAAACAGTAACAAAAACGGTGATGTAATTATTCTCAGACAGATGGTTGAGGCCTTATCTGCAAAACGAGGTCTTTGATTCAACCTTCTGTTTGCAAATGCAACACATCTACTGTCTTCAGACTTGTCTTTTGCAAATGCTGACCTTTCCAGGGAGAACAAAAAGAGATTAATAGCACTTTACATATTAGCTATGGTCTCATACATCATACTGAATGGTTAGACAGTCCCACCGAATCACTGCATGTTCCTAGAAGCTTGTTTGTTGGTACAAGGTCTCTCCTGCGCATGATTGGCTGTTTATTGCATGGATAAAAGTAGGTGTTTTTGTTGACATGGTTATTAATGATTGACTAAAATTATTTGAAAAATTATTCTAAAGCTAAGCTTAGACTTTATTACAGTAGGTACATATGTTCAGCTGCCCCTTTGGTAAATATCTAATTAGCCAATTACATGGCAGCTACAACATTTAGGATATACAGTTGTAGGTGTGGTTAAAGGGATAGTTCACCAATATACACTACCTGACAAAATATTGTCGCCTATCCAAGTTTTACTGTAGGAACAACAAATGATAACTTGACATCTAGTTGATCATTTGGTATCAAAAGTGGCTTATACAGTATGAAAGGCAAAGGCCTCTAGATTACACTTATTTTACCAAAATAAAATATGATCGTGTCTTGATTTTAATGATTTAATTAGTACAGTAAGGTCTGACTTTGCTTACATAAAAGTCTTGTTACTTACCATAAATACTCTACAGTATAGAATATAAAGTCATGGTGCAGTGGAAAAAATAATTAATATTGTGTATGTCTCCCATGAGCTTGAAGGACTGCATCCATACATCTCTGCAATGACTCAAATAACTTATCAATAAAGTCATCTGGAATGGCAAAGAGAGCGTTCTTGCAGGACTTTCAGAGTTCATCAAGACTCTTTGGATTCATCTTCAATGCCTCCTCCTTCATCTTTTCCCCCAGGCATGCTCAATAACGATTATGTCTGGTGACTGGGCTGGCCAATCCTGGAGCAATTTGACCTTCTTTGCTTTCAGGAACTTTGATGTGGAGGCTGTAGTATGAGATGAAGTGCTATCCTGCTGAATATTTTGCCCTCTCCTGTTGCTTGTAATGTAATGGGCAGCACACATGTCTTGATACCTCAGGCTGTCGATGTTGCCATCCACTCTGCAGATCTCTCGCACGCACCCATACTTTATGTAACCCTAAACCATGTGTTTTTTTTTCTTTTACCAAACTTGACTGATTTCTGAGAGAATATTGGGTGCATGTAGGTTCCAATAGGTCTTTTGCAGTATTCGTGATGATTGTGATGCAGTTCAACAGATGATTCACTGGAAAAATCTACCTAATGCCACTTTTCTAAATGATCAACTAGAAGTCAAACTATTATTTGTTGCTCTTACAACTGGGACCGACAACAGGACTTTTGTCAGGTAGTGTATATGGAGTTTCTTTTTTCATTTGACCACAAAATAAGATATTTTGAAAAATGCTGGTAGCTGGCATCCATTTGCATCTGTAGTATTAAAGACCATCTTAAAAACAACCAATTAGGATCAAATCTAATATCAGAATGGGGAAGAAAGGTCATTTTAAAGGATATTTCACCCAAACATTTAAATTACTCACTATTTACCCCCAAATGGTTCTACACTGTACCTTTACCGGTTTATTTTTTGTTGAACACAAAAGAGGATATTTTGAAGAAAGCTGAAAAGCTTTCATAGTATTTGCTTTTTGTA
>CAIGQZ010032461.1:11723215-11739302 GCA_903798205.1 Danio tinwini | reverse complement strand
AGTGCAACCTCATACTAGTAAGGGGTGCCTAATAAAGTGGCCAGTTAGTGTGGAAAAAATGGGAAAAGCAAAGTCTTTTTCTACTGATCCAATTTGTGTGATCACTGACTGATGCAAATCACACACTTTTGATTGGCTTTGCAGCCGAGAAGAAATGTCTATTTGCACAATGACAACCACAATTTAACAGAAGCGCCTCTGCGGGCAGAGCTGTCAAAATTGCCTATTGGCGTCTGATCAAAACCGCAAGGTGGTAACATGAACCAAACCGCTGTCTCTGGTGACTGCTGATCATCACAGGGCCTAATACATTATAAATCAATTATCTGCTCCTGGGTGCTGGAGTTTCTTTCATTTCAGCCTATTATTTGACTAAACCGTCGACTTGTCAATTTTTGCTTGCGAAATGTAACCCTGGTTGATATCCACCTTCGGGATTTACAATATCTAATCAACAACTCTGGCTTGTGACACAGAGGCAGTTTGAATAAGAGATTGCAGCTGTGGGTTGTTCATTACTGGGACGCTGTTATCTTGACGGGCCGCGTTTGAGGGTTTTGTAATGCACACCGCAGTCCGACTTTTGCTTTAAGATGCTTTGTCGGGCTGAGGGCTTCCTCTGCCGCTCAGATAAAGGATATTGGTATGGAGAGGCTCTTTAAACAGCCCTGCCAGAAAGCACTCATGCCAAATTGAGGCTTGTTGCCTGATTGGAGGATTCGTTTTCATCTTAATAGCTGCCTCTGCTTCAGGTCCATGACAACAGCAAATCAAGTTTTGAGTGGAGTGTGCATTTCAATATCTGCTGGCGGTTTACATGCATAATGTGTGATGAACGAAAGCTAGTTCACACTGCTCCATCAAAAGCTAATAATTGTTGGAATATGCCGTTTGTTGGAGCAAAGCAGAAAAGATTTGTGTAAAAGTCTTTTATAGAAATTTAAAATGGTGGCATTTGATTCAGCAGTGTACTTTAGGTACAGGGTATTTAAAGGTATCGTTCACCCAAAAAAGACATTTTGGCATCATTTACTCACACTTTACTTGTTCCAGATCTGAGTTTCTATCTTCTTTTGTGTTTTAGACAGTTTTACTTCTTTAGTGTTATCAGTTGCTTTGTCTATTTTTACACTGGCAATGGAAATGGTTTTAAACCATTTCAGTATAATATTAATGGCTCCATCTCCAGCCAACTCATATCAATATTTATTATTCTTATTTTTATGAATCATTTGAATGTGTAATTCAGTAAGACACTCACCGGCCACTTTATTAGGTACACCTGTCCAACTGCTCATTAACGCAAATTTGTATTCAGCCAATCACATGAAAGCAACTCAATGCAATCTCTGAATGCACAACACGTCGCAACTTGAGGCAGATGGGCTACAGCAGCAGAAGACCACACCGGATGACACTCTTGTTAGCTATGAACAGGAAACTGCAGCTACGATTCACACAGGTTCACAAAAACTTGGACAGTAGAAGATTAAAAAAACGTTGCCTGCTATCCTTGAATCAGTGGATTAGGCTGGTGGTGGTGGTGTAATAGTGTGGGATATTTTCTTGGCACACTTTGGGCCCATTAGTACCAATTGAGCATCATGTCAATGCCACAGCCTACCTTAGTATTGTTGCTGACCATGTCCATCCATTTATGACCACAGGGTATCCATTTTTTGATGGCTACTTCCAGCAGGATAACACACCATGTCATAAAGAGTGAAATAATCTCAGACTGGTTTCTTGAACATGGCAATGAGTTTACTCAAATGGCCTGCGTGATGCTATCATGTCAATGTGGACCAAAATTTCTGAGGAATATTACCAGTACCTTGTTGAATCTATGCCACAAAGGATTAAGGCGATCTGAAGGCAAAAGAAGGTCCAACCCTGTACTAGTAAGGTGTAACTTATAAAGGGGCCAGTGAGTGTATGTAACAAAGGAACCACTGGTTGAAATCCAGCTTAGACTGGGTCAAGTAGAACCAAAGGTATTACATTGGTGCCGTGACCTGGATGTGAGTGAAGTTTGTTCGTTAAAGGCTAATCACACCAAGTCTTAAATGAATAGTAAAAGTAGGATAATATTTTTGGTTTTATTTGTTTTTGCCAGTAAGATACCATTAAAAAAAATCTTAATAATAATAATAATAATATTAATAAAATAATTTTAATCAATACAGCGTTTCCTCTAGGTTTTTTTTACAGCTGTGGCGGCAGGCCTTTTGATCTACCAACTACCTATGGCGTTAATTCAATGACAAATGTTGTGACGCAGTATTACAAGACGAGATCGGATTTATGTAATATGAGCATGCAGATCTTTTTGCTTGCACGAGGATTTCCTCTGTTTGTACACAAAACGTCTTGCACGCCCTCAAACCTATACGCTGCTCAAGTGCAATTTAGCTCATTTGTGTAGTGAATATGTCTCCAACATTTATTAGATTGGCTTTAGGAATATTTATGAATGTCTCCAATAGAGCAGCATTAATGCATCCTGAAGTAAAGTGAAACGGCTATAAACTCCAGCAAGATAAAGTTTTTGTTTGTTGTATCCAGAGCCATAGACCTTTTTCTATAAATAAAGTATAATTATGGAAACTGTCTTCATCATAACTGAAAGCTACGTCGTGTTTGCTGGCCTCACGCATCACGCACCTGTCTGTCAGTCAGTCAGTATGTCACCTTAAAGAGTTAAACAAATACGCACAGCACTACTACGGTTACAGAAAAGTTTGCAGCTGTTATAATTTACTTACCTTTTATTATGTTTTAGTGCAATTATAACCCGCTATTTAAAAAAAAATGCCAATGTTTTGAATGAGAAGCTGTAATGTAGCCGAAGCGGGATGAATTTTGGTGTGGCGCCCCGCCACGGAAGAATGAATGTAGCGGAAACCTTGCAATATTATATGTCTGTATATTTAATTATTTGTAGTGTAGCCTTTCCACAAAAGTGATGAATTGATGTTCAAACTACTTATTTAAAATAAGCTGAAACAACACAATTTTTGAAGATTTGTTTTGGGAAAAGTTAATTGTTTTATTTTAACTTAACTTGTTAACTTGTTTTGTGTTAACTTAATTCCTTTATGTTGTCCCAACACAAATCGATTGTGTGGATCCCAGCATTTTACAGTGTTGTAATACTAATGAGAATTGTAGTTAGATGATAATTTGGCAAAAAAAAAAATTATAATAAAATAAATAAATAAATAAATAAATAAATAAATAAATAAATAAATAAATAATAAAAAAATAAGAAAATTATCAGTTATACATTTTAAATAAGATCAAAAGTTTAAGATCTGATAACAGTTCTCTTTTAAGGTGTAGTGTTGCATACAATGTGAATAGAGCTGCTTTTCAGTGATTTATTTAACTACATTCTTTAAGGTTAATAATATTCTTGAGCATAGACTTACAACATCAAGATGAATCCTACCTACCACATCCACTATATCTCTGGAAGTTTAAGTATTAATGCAAACAGTAGTCCGAATGCAAAAAATCATCCAGAGTAAGTGCAATATAGCTGAAAGACTTTAATTAACACATCCATGTCCCTGTTTCCCAGCCAGGCTATTGGAATGGGCTTTTATAAAACTACAGACAAACCTCTGATGCCTTGATAATGCACCATGGGTGATGCCAAAAATAGACGGAGAATTCACTTTGAAGCTGTTTTATATTACGCCCATGAAACTGGGCGCGAGCTTGGAATCCTGGGAAGGCCCATGGAGAATTTTCCTCAATGAAACGGCTGGCAGTTCATCTCACGTTGTGCTTGTACTGATTATGTCATTCTAATGAAGAGATACCCTCGGCCCCGTCCCACCGGGCAGCTCTGCGGTGACGGCTGCTAACGCTGAGTTTCCGCCTGACTGCCTGTTGAGTGCCACTCTGAATTACCTATGATCTCAGCAGATTAACCCTCTCTTGCTCATTACTCTTCACTAAAGAGCAGGTTTGCACATGTTGGGTAGTGGTTCTTCTGTCCCAATAGAGGGAGTTTAACAGCGATTTGACCTCTGGACTGCTGTGGATTAGTGCTGTGGGCTTTTATGTTCCGGTTTGCTGTAAAAAGGTTGTAGAGTTTAAACTGGTTATGGATTAGTTAAATATTTTTTTTATAAATATCCAATACATTTGATTTCTCATCTGAGAGTGCATTTTGATTTATTATTTGATTGAGCATTTGATATATCATTTGAGAATGCATTTTTAGTTTATTATTTGATCGTTTGAGCATTTGATTTATCATTTGCGTAGTTGTTTTAAATTTTTTTCATTTGAAAGTGCATTTTAATTTGAATTTTATTAGGAAAAAACTTCCATATATATGCATAGCAGTTAAATATAAATTAACATCCACATGCACTAAGCGTTTCTTTTTGTAGAGCAAACTAGGTAAATATGAGATGAACATTTACAATTAAAGTCTTTCTGCAGCTGTGCAAAAAAAAAAAAAAAAATGAAAAACTAAAAGATATATTACAGATGAATAATAATTTCTAATTACGTTAGCATTATTGCAGTAGTATTTTGTTGTTGTTGTTATTTATAATGGCATTGATGTTATTATTGGTGTTACTATTTTTTTTGCCGTTGCTGTTAGGGTTAGAAATACTGCAACCTTCATTTTCAAGTGAGGTCTGAGATTAACCCCACTTACCGTAACAAGTTGGCAGAAGCTTTGTTGGGTGAACTTGCAAAGTTTTGCTCACAAAACTAATCTTTTTAACTTAATTATTATTATTTTTTTATTTAGGTTAAGTACACGTGTTTCGTGTAGTTTTACAGTCATTTTTACAGATTTTTGCCAAACCAACAACAAAAAACAAGTAATTTTAACTTTTTTCAAGTTGGATTTTTTACAGTGCACAAAGTAAAGAAAAGGTTGATGCTACAGGTCACATAGTAACCTGAATTACCACTTTACAGTTTGCATTAACTATGCTAATTTTGTGGAGGATTTTTTACCGCAAAACAATACCTATTACTTTTTTTAAACTAGTTTTTTTTTTTGTCAATGCTGAATGTGTTTTTCTCAGAATTTTTTTTTTATTCACATTAAGGTTTCATTTGTTCATGTTAGTTAATGGTTTTACTAACTTAAACTAATAATGAACAATACATGTGCAGCATTTATTTACCAAAGTTAATATTACTAATCCATTATTAAAGTCCAAAGTCATGCTTGTTAACAGTAGTTAATGCACTGTGAGTTAACATGAACTAACAATGAACAACTTTATTTTCAATAACTAACATTGGCAGAGAAACATAGATATTGTAATAATTGTATTATTTATTGTTTCTTCATGTTAGCAAATACATTGTCTAATACTACCATATTGTTAGGTTGTTAAGTGTTGCCATAAAATGTAATTGCATTACAGAAAAGGAAGAAAAGGTGTTGGGATAAACTTAAAATTCAAGGAAAAAATATTTAGCATGCAATCTGTGCTGAAGGCTTTGAAAACAATTATTACCTGTTATGGTGTTTGTATTCAATAAAGCTTCAGATTAGGCAGATGAGGTGGGATGGCCTACAAAATAATGGAAAACATGCAGTTTTAATCATTTAATACAAGTTGCAAACTACTGCCAAGCAGCTCAGGCTGATGAGAATAATACAGCATAATAATGATCAGAATTATTCAGAATACTGTGAAGTAAAATTTGCAAATGTCTTTTTTATTATTATTTCCCAGGTAGAAATAAGCTTCCATAGTAACAGACTTCAATGGCACACTGCTTGAAAACTGTCTGATATTGTCGAGTCATCAACATAATGCTTTTTCAAGGTGAGCGTTCGTTGAAAAGCTGACAATATCACTAAGCAACATCTCGGAAAGCTCATTTTAGTTTTTCAAAGTAAGGTCAACCTTTAATTCTCACGAGCACGTCCTCAGAGTTCTGGCTCCCACTCAGCTCTAATATTCCGGACACTTTGCTTGTTTCCTCGGCTTAGTTTGTAGCCCACGTCTCTGCAAATCCCATTACCACTATTGACACTGAAGCACACCATTACAGTATGCAAATTACTTTGCTCTTGGCAAGATAAAGCAGCTTTAAGGAGTGGAGGAGTGTGCAGATTACCACGCCTGTCTTCTGGACCACCATAACCGAATGTTACTCCAGCCAGTCTGGTTTGTTTGTTATATTTTGTTTGTTATATGTGTACTGTCAACTGCAGTGGACCTTGTGACCCAGAACTGGTGATTTCAGACCAAATAAGAAACTGCTTTCTTTAGGCGAGACACTGCAAGCATTTTTTTAAGTACCTTTCAATTTTGCAATTTTGGGCTTTTTGGCTTTTCATTACATTCAGTGTTGCTTTTTTTTTGTCTAATGGAAAGACAACATCCAAAATACACGTTTAAGTATACTGTGGATTTCAAATAACATATGTACACTACCTGACAAAAGTCTTGTCGTCGATCCCAGTTGTAAGAGCAACAAATAATAGCTTGACGTCTAGTTGTTCATTTGGAAAAGTGGCAGAAGGTAGATTTGTTCGATGAATCATCTGTTGAATTGCATTCCAATCATCACAAATACTGCAGAAGACCTGTTGGAGATCTGCAGAGTGGATGGCAACATCGACAGCCTAAGGTATCAAGACATTTGTACCCATTAAATTACAAACCACAGGTCACCTGACATGATCATTATTGAGCATGTCTGGGGTAAGATAAAAAAGGAGGCATTGAAGATGAATCCAAAGAATCTTGATGAACTCTGGAAGAACGCAAGAACCCTTTCTTTGCCATTCTAGATGACTTTATTAATACGTTATTTGAGTCATTGCAGAGATGTATGGATGCAGTCCTCCAAGCTCATGTGAGTCGTACACAATATTTATTCTTTTTCCACTGCACCATGACATTAAATTCTATACTGTTCATTATTTCTGTTAAGTGACAAGACTTTTGTCTAAGCAAAGTCAGACTTTATTGTACTAATTAAATAATTAAAAATCAAGACATGATCATATTTTATTTTGGTAAAATAAACGTAATTGAGAGGCCTTTGCCTTTTATATAAGCCACTTCTGATAATAAATCATCAACAAGAAATCTAGTTATTATTTGTTGCTTCTAAAACTTTTTTTTAAACTTTTGTCAGGTAGTGTATATATTTTAAAAGCAATTTCCTGAAAAATATTTTTTTTTATCTCCACTGCCTTATTAATCTCCACTTTAGCAGCACATAAATACACCAAACCTCATAGTTTTAGTCATATCTAAATTCTGAATGTCTTACAGAAAGAAATGTAAATACAAATGTTAATAATATGTTATACATACTTTGCCTGATTGCATACTAAATTGTGAAAAAAAAATAAAATTCTGGCTGTTCTCAGTATATTCTGAATTGTGACGTGATAGAAAGCCTTCTTCCGGTGTTCAGAGTGTTAGCAAATGTATGCAATTAATGCAAATGATCATTTGAATATTAAAATATAGCATTTTAGAAAACTTTTAATACAAAAAACTGATTGCAATTCTGAATGTAATCAATAAACTGTGCAAGTGTGGTGATCAATATTGTTCATGTATGTATTTATTTATAATTATACCTGTATTCCCTCGCTTTACCTTTAAACCTGTGTGCCACAGCATTCCGATTCCTGGATTGAGAATTCCTGCACTTGGTTGCTATAGTAACAGAAGTGTCGGACTGAGTTTGTGTACTTGGTGCACTCCTGTGGGGCTCCACGTGCCACTCTTTCTGCTATTTTAGAAGCCCTTGTGTAATTGTGTCATGCAAATTTGCTTCTCGGCGGGGAAAAAAAAAGGTCTTTAGTCTTCGCAGAGAATTGCACGGCGTAGCTAAAAATATTGTTTTCTGGATATTTTTACCCTCCCACGACTCTAAAGACTCTAGATTACTTTCTGCTGTGTAGGTTGTCTGAGGTGAAGGCTGGGAAAGCAATGTGATTATTAGGGGTTTTGTTAAAGCTTCAGATTAAGGCGCTGAGGTAAGATGACCTACGAAATGATAGGTAACATGCAGTTTTAATGATTTAACAAGGGTTTAAATACCCTGGATCATGCACAAGTTGCAAATTAATGCCAAGTAACTTGGGCTCATGAGGGTAATTCAGCATATAATAATAATCAAACAAATGATCCACATAATTGTTTGATGTCCTTTGATATTTACGCTGAATGAGCTCTGATATGATTTGAGTAAGATGTAAAAATATAAAGCAAAATGCTTGGTTCTGTGTATCGAGCCTAAATCCACATGAGCAAAATCTCTAGCGCAAATGATGCTCTAAATGTGATGTTGTTGTCTAATGAGCCTCTAAAACACCGATTTGGCTTAGAGAATCACTGCCACTGAGATTGCGTTATCTCTGAAATGAGAAAAAAATTAAATGCTGAAATTTCTTCTCAATTAGTTTTTTTAAAGGCCTCTACCTTTGTTCATTAAAAGTTGGGTTTGCTTTGTTGGAAAGATGTTGGGGAAATAAAGAAATTAATTAGAAAAATCAAACAATCCAGACTTGTTAAAACATTTTGAGCTGGTTTCTCTTTAGGATGGTTTAATATTACTCTCAGAAGCTGTCCCAAATACATTGGCTTAAAGGAACTGTCACATTCTCGCTCTATAAATAGATGCACTGGATCACAGGAGTTATCAAAACATATGTATTTATTTACAAAACACTGGAGACACTGGAACATTGCCACACAGGAATCAAGGGGTAATAACAAATCATGACACTTCAATACCGGACAAGGAATGAACTAAACACAGCGACTTAAATACACAACACATGATAGAACTAATTAGACACAGGGGTGAGACACAGGTGAAAACACTGAAACATTACCAAACTGTAGGAAAATGGAACAAAGGGATCACAGCACATGAATAAGTCACATGACAGAAACACGGAAACTACATGTACACACCAAAACACTGAACACGTGACATTAATACTCCACATTATTGGAAATCTACTTTAATTTTTTCTGTGTTTCCTCGTTTCCCTTGTACATGATGTAACTACAGAAAAGTCAAGCTTTTTAAAGGGGACCTGTTATGCCCCTTTTTAGAAGATGTAAAATAAGTCTCTGATGTCCCTAGAGTGTGTATGTGAAGTTTCAGCTCAAAATACACCTCAACCTTTTTTTATTACTCTTTGAAACTGCCTCTTTTAGGCTGTGGTCTAAATTGTGTTTTGGTGACTGTCACTTTAAATTCAAATGAGATTGCACTCTTTTCAAATGAGGGTGGAGCTACAAATGTCTATGAGTCAGATTCAAAAACAAAACTAATGTTATCTCTGTGAAAAACTGAAAAAGTCAAAAGAAGTGCCTTTAAAGAATAGTCACAGTGTTCATTTGTGCATCCTAAAACTCCACGTTTATAATTCTCTTAGTCGCTGCCATTATCTTTTGCAGGTACAATGAGAAAACTCTAATGGGGGATAGCTGCTTCTCACTCAGGGGTGTCTATACTAATGAGGGAGAGATTGTCATTAATGGGTGGGGTGTAAAAAAAGGGAGAATGTCAATCAAAGTGTTTCTGCAGCCTGTTTTTATGAATTGTGATTTTAAAAAATGGAATTAATTTTCACCATTACAGTCTGGCTATATTCACACAATATGTAACCCATTATAAAACAGATTGTTTTGCATAATAGGACAATTAATGAAATTCTTTGGTCATTTTAAAGCAAGATGTTTATCAGATTTAATGATTTTTGCTAAGCTAAAAATGCCCTTGCAAAACCCGGAGATCAGCTAAATAGATATTTAATTGGTGAATCTAGGTCTAAGTCTAGGGACTTTAAAAAGTGAGAAGTTTAAAGCAAAATTGTGGTCATCCTAACTATTTCAGAGTTATTTTTCCAAAGGAAATAGTTTCTGATAAACCTAAAATGTGTGCGAAAGAACGACATTCAAAATACAGCAGACTTTTATTAAGCGACTCTGCATTATGCATTGACTGTTTTCATTATGTCAGATACTGTATGTATAATGCAATATGCTAATAGAGTGCTGCATACACATTTATTGAAGCTATACTTTGTTCAGTAGTTGCAGTGTTGTTGTTGTCAGTAATGGGCAGGGCCAGACAGAATCTGCATACATTTTTTTTCTGCACAGAATTTGGTGAAATATCTACAGATTTATGGAGAATGATTTTAGTGTAGTTGCTAAAACACATTAACACATAAAAAAAATAAAAAATAACTTATATTAACTGGTATTTCAGGTTTACAATCCAAATCCAAATAGATTCACTTGTTTGTTAAATAAAGCAAGCCTTTTATATCTACTACAAGACAGAAAATATTACTTTACAAACTATTGCAAATAAATAAGCATTTGCATATTATTCAGTATAATTGCTGAAATCAATATGAAAACTGAACAAATATATATTTATACAGGCTAGAAAAAGCAGCAGATTCAGTGTGGGCCTAGTGATGGGTCATAGTGATTGACTAGTTGTTTAGAGAGGTTAATTATTTTTAATAGTGAGGTTGACTGTTTTTGTATTTTGTTATTAAAAAAAAAGTTTAAATATGTTTTAATTTGATGTTTTTGTTGGTGTGTAAGTTGGTGGGGTTTTTTTCTGCCAGGCTGACAGAATGCTGAACCCATACTGCCACTTACAGACATGTGAAGGCAGGCTTATTTAGACAATTTTTGGAGTGTCTTGCATCATGAGTGTTGTTTTGTTTGGTTTTTTGACAGCATGTCAAGTTCTCAAGACCAATAACTTCACTTCATTCGCTGAATTGTATCCATACATATATTACATTTAATAAAATATATTTCCAATTACTTTAAAAAAATATTTTCAAATAGAAAACAGTTATTTTAAAAAATGGTACTGTACTTATCCCCACTCCAGTGTTACTGTACTAGTCTTACATCTCTTCCTTCAAATGCAAATACAAAAAAAAAAGAAACTTACCAACTCCAAACGTTTGTGTATGCCTCATTATAAGCTGTGTGGAAATCTACGTAATAAGTTCCAATAAAGCAAAGATTTTAAGGCCATATATACGTATGCTTATAGTTATGCTTTTCCTAAAATGTAAATAAAAGTCTATTATGCTTTACACAAGCTAATTTGATCAGACATTAACAATAGTAACATTATAAAATATTGCTAGATATTGAATGAAGGCTCCTTGTGTCCAGGGATCCCTCCCGTTCGCAGAGCGAGAGGGGAGATTGAGCTCAGGTAGATCTCAAAAACTCCCCGGCTGAAGTGGCTAAGGTAAACTACTTTAAGAAGGAAGGAAGCTATACAAAGTGCGTGTTTTGCTTAGTCTGTTACATATGATGCATATCTTCGGATAGTGGGAGAAAGCCGGAGAACCCAGGGGAACGGACATGGGGAGAACATACAAACATTACACAGAAACACCCACCGGCCTGGAGAGCTGGCGGTGTTCTTGCTGTGGAGCTAACAGTGCTAACCACTGGGCCGCCATGCTGCCCAATCTATGAGAAAAAAGGAAGAGAAGGGGAGGAAGGGGGGTTTCTTCCAGACGAAGATAAATGTGGAGTGAAGACTGTGGTTATTTATAGTAACTTAGGCCCCGTTTACACTAAAACTAGTTTTAGTTTTAAAACGCATACGTTTTGCTATGGTTATGCCATCCATCCACACTACGCCGGAGTTTTTGAGTTCCGAAAACTGTGCTTTTTGAAAACGCTGAAGAGGCCATTTTCTTTTTAAAATGCTGCTGCTCTGTGTGAGTGTGGATGTGGGAAAACGGAGAGATCTGAAAACGGAGGCATGGCTGCAAACGTTTGCCTATCTGATTGGGGCTTTTTCCTCAATATGAAGTAGCCTACAGTTTTCATTTTGATATTAGCAACTAAACAGACACCAAAAATGTTGAGGCCTCGTGTAGCTACATATTTATGACCGTCATCTTCACTGTATACATATTTATAACAAAACAGAGCCTATAACATTATTGTATATTGTATTTTAAATTGTATTTCCATCATTGAAAATACAAAACATACCCTCTCTTTTGCTGAATATCAGTTTTAATAATCAACAATGGCCATTATAAAAGTATAACGTATAATAAGTTTATACATTCTAAAAAAAAATGCAAACAATCAGTCAAATGTGCAGAATCAGTTACGTTAATAAATTTATTAACTATCTTTGCGCTCAGCCAAAACACGTTACCTGAGAACAAGTAATAGATTTAAAAGACCAAAGTCGAAGAATATGTTGTTAGATAGAGACAAAATAAATTAAATATCACATTTAACAAGAGAGATTAGATCCAGCAGTAGATCCTTGATGAGCAGTCCGACGCGCACAGTTCTCATTGCTGCAGTGCATGCCAGAGTGTTTATGTGGTCTCGTGATGTGCGTTTTCAGCGGTATTGACCTTATTCTAAAATGCGGAAGTGCGCTAGTTTTTGCGATTGTTTTAGAACTTCCGATTCAGTCGCCTATGGGAGAAATGACTAGGAATAATAAACGGCTGAAAATGGTCAAACTACTCGCTCTACAAACAAGTGTTTGCATGACTATACAGACAAAATAGAATAATATAATAAGAAAACCTCAGTTTGCAACATCAAGCAGCAGAACGAGCTGTTTTTAACATCTAAAAATGAATGGAAGTGAATGAGACCGGAAGTCTCTCGACAGAATTTCCCATGCTCAAACTCTAGTGTGACCGCAGCTTCAGAAATCATATGATTGAAAGATCATGATTAGCTAATGTGGGGCCGGCTGTGGTAAATCATAAGCATGTGATCCTCTCGAAATTAATTTATAAATAAACTTAACCTCAAAAGAGATGTTCCCATGCAGTATTCTTCCAAAATAAAAGCTATGTGGCTTATGATTAAAAACAACACTTTTTTGTTGCTCATAAAAAACAAAGCATATTAATTTTAGGCCCTGTCAATTGCCAATTCCAAGAACAGCCAGTTACTGAGCAATCCTCAGCAAGACCTCTGTAGGACACTTGTTAAAACTCCTCTGCTGTAAATAATAAGGCTTTTTTTTGACATTGCTGGCATTGCTGGTCTCAAACAGATTTCTTAAATCCATCTTGCTATCACAGAATGATCAAACAAGGCCATGTTTATTGAGCGATTAGGAGTGAATCAAAGGCTGATTGTGACATTTGCATTAGAATAGCAATGAGATTTTCATTCTAAGGCCGACTTTGTCAAAGCCCCCTGCCAAAAGCACGATTTTCTGGGAATACGAGGAAGGCAGAAACAAAAAAAGTCTAATTCACCTTGAGTGCTCTTTTTTTGGGGTGTTTTGTTTTTTTGCTTTGTCACTCTGCAGTTTAGGGAGAAAGTTTTCTCAATGGAAAGCACGTCCATGGAGAGACAAAGCCTGTGTCTTTGTTCAGAAGAATCAAATGTTCCTCTATTGTAAAGCTGCCATCTAGATATTTTTCCAAACCCTCTGTAAGATTTTTTGAAGCTCCCAGAACAAACTGGCTGGACTTGATGTACATCTAAAAGGTTCAGCAATGTGGCCTTTGCCATTTGAAAGAGGCAACAGCTTGGAGAGGGCTGATTGTGCCAGAGAAGTGCACCCTGAGTTGATTTTAGAAAGGGGTTTACATGGGCACCACGCTGTGCTCTGAAACACATTTTTTCAACAGATGCCAGCAGGAAACGGCATGTTGAATAGGTAGGGAAAATACAGCGTGAGGATAGTTCTCCATTTAGCTAAAAAAGGCAACATTTAGTAGAATAATTGCACATTTAACTGCACATGAAAACAGTCTGTCAGCTTTGTGGTGATTGCTGTTTTTTGTTTGTTTGTTTGTTTGTTTTTACAACTGGTGGGTTTGAAAAAAGGACCAGCCTGCTCAGAATTAGGATCAAATATTCAATGAAATATTAGGAGTTTTGTTTGTGTTTGAGGAACCAACATTCCTTGAACCAAATTATTAGGTGGACTGATATGATTACTGGGGAATCTCAATACAGCCTAGAGTTTTGTTTTTTTTTTTCCAGTTAACTGCAGCATAAACTGGATACAAATTATCAAGATTGTCCCCATCCTCCGCATGCTGAATATCAGCTTCTATGCTCTGGTTGTCAGTTTGAAGCCCCTAATTGTATCTGCAATGATTTATTTACTAAATAAAAATATAAGTAAGAGATCTGCATTGGCACTTGGCATTGGTTTCTTCAAGATGTATGTATTTTTAGGTGGAGTTTATTTATAAACTAATTTCGAGAGGATCTTATAATGTTTATGATTGACTATGGCTGACGAATCCAAATGCACATAAATAACCAGATTTTCTTACCTTAGTCATCTTTGTCTTGAAGAATCCCCCCATCCACCCCTACTCCTCCCCCTCTTTCCTAGATTATTCTAGGACAGGGCGGCACGGTGGCTCAGTGGTTAGCACTGTCGCCTCACAGCAAGAAGGTCACAGGTTTGAGTCCTGGCTGCGCCAGTTGGTGATTCTTTGTGTAGTTTACGTGTTCTCCCCATTCTGGTTTTCCCTGGGTACTCCGGTTTTCTCCCACAGTCCAAAGACATGCAGTAAGTGAATTGAATAAACCAAATTGGCACAGTAAGTGTTTGAGTACTGAGCATTCGCTGAATAGCCATGTGCTGGTATAGTTAGCAGTTCATTCCGCTGTGGCAACACTAATCCAGGAATAGGCAGAGCGAACAAATTCAGGGAGCTCTCCAGACCTACCTGAGCTTAGGGCTCTCTCCCAGGACAGCATGCCAAACACCCTTTATTATCAATCAGCTAAGTGTGAACTCTTGAAATATTTATTGAAGTGTTTCATTGTGTACTGTTTGTTTTTGTATACAGTATATGGCATTCATTTTAGAGATGGACTGCTGAATGTTCTGTCTGTGTAACTAATTTGCCTTTAATTATTAATACACACCTTGACCCACACTATGGTTACAGTATAAAACAGCTGTTTTCTGTTTTAATGTATTGAAAAAATGTAATTATTCCTGTGATATCAGAGTTTAATTGTCAGCAGACATTTACTTTGATGAATCAAAATGATTCTTCAGAAATAAGCAGACTTGAAAGGCATCTTTGGGTATCTGTCTTTTTTTTGCAAATAAAGTAATCCACTGTTCAGCTCTTTAGTTAGATGCTGGTTCATAAGCGATTTGTTTTCCAGAATCAATGGCTGACCAGTAGCCTTTCTGCTGGAGATACAGTTGCCCTAAACAAACTACATAAAATAGTCATAAAAAAACACATAAAAAGCATAAAGAAACCTTACATATTCTGTAGGAACCGTATAACAGAAAATTTACATCTTCTAAATACTTTTAGAACACTCATTGTCTTAGCAATCCAGTTCACAGATAACCTTGACTAACATTTACATACTAACAAACAAACAAAAATACAATTTTGTGAAACTGATTAAAACAACTCTATTTATTTGATGCAGATCTGAATTCTCAGCACCATTACTCTAGTCTTTAGTGTCACATGATCAGTGGCAGATTTAGGCATGGGCAATATGGGCGATTACCCAGAACGGCATCTTGCTGGTCAAAATAAATTGACGCATTCAT
Organism: Danio tinwini; assembly: GCA_903798205.1. Taxonomy (NCBI): domain Eukaryota; kingdom Metazoa; phylum Chordata; class Actinopteri; order Cypriniformes; family Danionidae; genus Danio; species Danio tinwini. Next base: position 11,723,735 of record CAIGQZ010032461.1, on the reverse strand, counting down.
GCTAAAAACCATTCGTGCACGCCTCCCACGCGTTCCTCCTGCTCTTGGTTTGAATCCCGATTGTTTACGTGCATGCCAATAAATTACGTGCTGCACATGCACTATGAAACCGGAATAACAGCCTTTTATGTAGAGGTGTCGACACACAGCGAGTTTTGCAAGTCAACAAAACTAAACATTATATAGTACGATGATAGTCTTATTTTGAGAATGGCTATGAAGCAGAAAAGAGAGATGATGAGTCAGGAAGGTCAGACTTAATAATATTAATTCTCGGTCATGAGTCGGCTCTAAGACAACAGATAACACTATAAAGCATATTTTTTGTATTCTATATAATTATCATAATTAAATTCATGCAAAAGATTTTCATTCCAGTTGTGTCTTTGCATTGTTTTCCAGTTACATTTAGGATTGATTTATGCTATATATTTATAATAATAATAATAATAATAATAATAATAATAATAATAATAATAATAATAATAATAATAATAATAATAATAATAATAATAATAAT
>CAIGQZ010032461.1:11663754-11674928 GCA_903798205.1 Danio tinwini | reverse complement strand
AATGAATGAATGAATGAATGAATGAATGAATGAATGAATGAATGAATAAAAGCCAATTACATGACAACAACTTAATGCATTTAGGCTTTTAGACATGGTCAAGATGATCTGCTGTAGTTCAAACCGAGCATCAGTTAATCTGGGTAATTCAGAAACTGTTGATCTACTGGGATTTTCTCGCACAACCATCTCTAGGGTTTACAGAGAATGGTCAGAAAATGAGAAAATATCCAGTGAGTGGCAGTGTTTTGCATTGTTGGTGCCAGTAAAGGAGAACAGTAACTCAAATGACCACTGGTTACAACTGAAGTATGCAGAAGAGCATCAACACGTCAAACCTTGAGGCGGATGGGCTACAGCAGCAGAAGACCACACCGGGTGCCTCTCCTGTCAGCTAAGATCAGGACACTGATGCTACAGTTCACACAGGCTCACCAAAATTGAACAATAGAAGACTGGAAAAACATTGCCTGGTCTGATGAGTGTCTATTTCTGCTGCGACATTCGAATGGTATAGGGTCAGAATTTGGTGTCAACAACATGAACAGCATGGACCCATCCTGTTGTCTATCAATGTTTCAGGCTGGTAGTGTTGGTGTAATGGTGTGGGGGAATTTTTCTTAGCACACTTTGAGCCCATTAAGCAGTATTATAAATGCCACAGCCTACCTGAGTATTGTTGCTGACCATGTCCATCCCTTTATGACCACAGTGTACCCATCTTCTGATGGCTACTTCCAGCAGAATAACACACCATGCCATAAAGCGTGAATCATCTCAGACTGGTTTCTTGAACATGACAATGAGTTCACTGTAATGGCCTCCACAGTCACCAGATCTCAATCCAATAGAGCACCTTTGGAGTGTGAAGGAATGGGAGATTTGCATCATGGATGTGCAGCCGACAAATCTGCAGTAACTGCGTAATGCTGTCATTTCAAGATGGACCAAAATCTCTGAGGAATATTTCTAGTACCTTGTTGAATCTATGCCATAAAGGATTAAGGCAGTTCTGAAGGCAAAAAGGGGTCCATACCGGTACTAGCAAGGTGTACCTAATAAAGTGGCCGGTGAGTGTATATCTTATATATAATACAACATATTTTAAGTGATAATTTAATATACAAATTTATTAAATACATATGTATAAGATATAATTCAAATGTTTAAAAATAGCATACAATTAAACATTTACCAAATATGATTTAATAGCAAGTCTTAACACAAATATATGAAAAGTTAACAAAACTTATACAAATTAAAAACGTTTACATATAGTTAAATACACAATTTTTTATTTACTCACCCTCAATTATTTATTTATTTATTTTTCCTACTGTGAAATTCCATTAGTTATCTAGTTATCAAACATTTTCTACATATTTATTTATTCATTAATTCATTTTCTTTTCAGCTTAGTCCCTTTATTAATCTGGGGTCGCCACCGCAGTATGAACCGCCAACTTGTCCAGCACAAGTTTTACGCAGCAGATGTCCTATCAGCCACAACCCAACACTGGGAACACCCACACACTCTTGCACACACTCACATACTCTACAGCCAATTCAGTTATTCAATTCACCTATAGCGCATGTCTTTGGACTGTGGGGGAAACTAGAGTACCCGGAGGAAACCCATGTGAACACGGGGAGAACATGCAAACTCTACACAGAAAGGCCAACTGACCCTGCCAGGGCTCGAACCAGCGACCTTCTTGCTGTGAGGCAATTGTGCTACCCATTGCGCCACCGTGCTGCCCCTTTTCCAAATATATTGTTTGAAAAGAAGAAAGATATGTTCAGTACACAGGTTTGGAACAACAGGAAGGTAAAAAAATGTCATATTTTAATTAAATCTTGGTTTTGTCCAAATACTATTGTGTACCCGGTTGCCACAACAGGAAACTGTTTCTTTTAAAAAGCAGAAAAACTATCAGGAAGACTAAATTTAACCGAGCACATCTATGCTGCTTATAATGCTGGGGATCTGCTGTCTGGCGCTGACATTAACCTGCTGCTTAAGGACAATGAAGACCAAGGGGAGGATAAGTGTGCTTGTCTCACTTTGGCAGAAGGACATCAAGCACAAGGTCCAATTTCCCTCAAAACAGGGAACAGGAAGTCCTGTGTTAACAGTAATTGGGACTTCCTAACAGAGGCTTTGACTCATTTTCTGTCAAGTGAAGAGCCATGGGGCTTGACAACAACAGCACTGCATCTCTAGGAAAATTCCAAAAACAAACATACTCAGCCGTTCCCCCCACCCTTATCCACCTACACACTTAAAAAACATGTTATGTAAGTTTTAGTCAATGAGGAGGCATTATATAAGCTTCACTTTGCAGTAGGAAAACAAAGCTTTGACTGAAGAACAAGGTGACAATGAGCTGCGAAAAGAGGACACAGAGACCTCTGGGAAAAACTCAACCATAATCCTAGGGGCCGGAGAGAGTGAAGTATGGGTTATTTGAGGACACCAAATCCAGATTTACAGAAATTACAATTATATTTGAACTTTGTAATGTAATGTAATGTGTGTATTTATAGAACACATTTATCATGTATGGCCGTACACCCAAAGCACTTCACAATCATGAGGGGGGATCTCTCCACACCACCACCAGTGTGCAGTGGCAGCCGCAGGACAACAGCACCAGTGCACTCACCACACACCAGCTATTTGTGGAGGGGAGAGACAATGATAAAGCCAATTAATTCTAAAGCCAATTCGGTGGATGGGGATGATTGGGAAGCCATTATCGGTAAGGGTCAATGGAGGGAATTTAGCCAGGACACCGGGGTTACACCCCTATTCTTTAAGAGAAGTGCCAATGGATTTTTTTGTGACTACAGAGAGTTAGGAGCTCGGTTTAACGTCTCATCTGAAAAATGGCGCTCACTGACATATAATGTCCCATTCACTTTACTGGGGCATTAGGACTCACACAGACCACAGGTTGTGCCATTCCCACACCCGCGAGACCTAGAAAAGGCAACAGAAAAGGAGATGGAATAAAAGAGAGTCCGTCTTTTAATGTCCAGCGGCAGTTCTCCTGGCTGATGGCATTTCTGGTCTCCTGCTCCACTCCCGCTTCGGTAGATAGATGCAGGCATTGGCATCATGGCAGATCGCGGTGACTCCCCCGGCCTCTCTGGGATGGCTCCCTTCAGCTCTTTCCCTTCAGGTGGTGAGACCCACTAGCCTGCTCCTCCCCATGTTGGGAGATGGCAGCAGGCAGATCCTTTCCTCACCAGCCTCAGGCGCCCCGGCACTCTGGGCAGACCAACGGGTTTCTCCCTCACTCCGGTTAACTCCTGAACACTCGCCCTCCCTCTCAGTGGTGATGGCAACTGGACAACATGTCCCTCCTTCTTCCGGGTTTTCGGCACCACAGTTAGATGGCTGCCAAACTTTTAAATAATTTTTTTATGAAACAATAATACAAACAGACAGCAGCTCCTCACGAAGACTGCTGTCAAACTGAAAGTGAAAGTAACCCATAACGTGTCCAGTGTTCCTCTCTCGTCTTCCACTGCTGTCTCTCCTTTTATAAACCAGAGCTCCACCCGTGGGACTCGAGGCCGGTGTGCGGCTCAGGTGTTTCGCATCACCACCTCACCTCATTCCTTAACCATGGCTCTCGGCACCGGCCACTCGCTACATCAACATTTTCATAATTGTCAACAGTGTTAATCGTACTCTGATTGTATTGATTAGCACAGTACTTGTTTTGTTTACTATATCAAAGTTAAAATCTCATTACACACAGTATCACGCCAAGTGCTTTTTCTTAACAAGAAAAAACTTTAGAATAAACTCTTCTGGCAGATTTCTTGCATTGCTTTTCCACTAGCAGCTCCCACAGTCATTTTAAGTGCCTGTAGCCTTACTTTCTTTCCAAAATGTGCTACTTGGGTTGATATTTTATTATCTAATGCACTGACATTCATGCATTTTTTAAGTGTGACGAAGCTGTCCAAATTCTTTTCGAGCCCACTGTCTGGCCATTTGGCTTGACCTTCTGAAACCAGAGCATTTCAGATGTTCTCCCTTGCCCTGATTTGAGCTCAACTGGAGCTGGATCATGTCTGGCAGCGTGAGTTTTAATCCCAGAGTTCCGATCTGCCAGAGAATCTGCCCCATCCAATCACGGCTCTGGCCTCCCTGGTGGTCCTGGAATGGAAATGAGTGACAGAAAGCCTAGAGCATGTGACACTCACATCGAAGCAGAGGAATAGTTATCACCCCAATGACCATATTGGATGTTTTTTCTGTGCATTTTCCATTACGGTTTTGGGTTTTAGCTTATTGTGGAGCTATCTGGTGACCCGTTTGACAAGTATTAACAAGGTGGGCGCCCTGAATAGAGATATAAATATATGAAGTGTGTACTTTTGACTGCCTCATTACTGCAGTTTTATTTGTTACGACACACAAAATGTTCAGGGCCTGTCACAAATGTTCTTATTGAAGACAGGTATTTGACATTTAAGCACTGCCTGACTAAAAAAAAATGGTTTGGAAACTTAAGATTTTATGACTGAATCTTTATTGCAATGATTCATGGGTTTTTGGTATGTTACATGCTTGGCAACATTTTTTTTTAACCCCAACTGATTTAGTTTGAGGGGGTTATGGATATAAACATTGTGCATTGCATAAGGTTGTAGAAAAAAAATGCAATGATGACTGAATAACCTTTAAAAAAAAGCTAAAGATAATCCTACATATGGTCCCTGCACAGTTTACTCCATCACATCTCAAAGACATCTTGGTAGTTTTTCTGTGCATTCCTCATTACTATTTTGGGTTTTAACTTATCAGCAACCTACTGGATGACCTGTTTGAGAAGTGTTAACAATGTGACATTCTAAATAGAGACACAGATTTGTGAATTGTGTACTTTTGGCAACCGTATTATTGTAGTTTATTTGTTATGACAGAGAAATGCACAGAGCAAGCCGGAAACATGCACATGACCTTGAAGATCTGATTTATGCACTGCCTGGTCAAAACAAAGGTTGCTGTTTGGATTTAAATAGCCAAATACTTAAGAGTTCATGATTGACAGTCATGGCAGTCATCATGTCAGCCATGACATCTGTGTAAAGGACAGACAAGGTGAGAGAAAGGAGATGGAACGATGAATAGAAAGAATAGAAAGCACTTTTTTAAGCACTGCCAGTCAGTCCTAAACCATCTGATAGACCCGCACTCGCTGGGCCTGGCACTAGTTGTGCTTCAGTAAATGGCCTTTTACTTCCAATATCCTGATGGCAGGAGATGGCTTCTCTAGCTTATGGGACCCACCCAGTTCCCACTGTTTCCATGTTCCCACTCATCATGGTGGATGGCAGCAGCTTGCGGCCTCCAGAGAATGCAGTGACGCCTCCTTCCGATCGTGGAGTTCAGAAACAAGCTGAGTAATTCTCACCCCCCTACACCACTTAATACCTCCCCAAACCCCTATGCCACACTCTATTCTATCACTGTCTCTGCTCCCAGCCATAATGGTATTTGGCAGAAGACCTTGGCCTTCAGCAAACACAATGGTCATTTCTCAATATACTTTCTTAAGTGATCTTATGTCCTTGTGTTCTTGTGTAATGTCATCATCAACTGCCAAAATTAAATTCCAATACTCAAGACTGCAAGAACAAAGGACATGTGGAAGTACCTGGATGCGTTGGATGCCAACTTAGGTATATTACTCACTTGAAGTCTCAAAAGTCATTGCGGCTAAATGAGAGAAAAGTGCAACACTTCTCTATTCACCAATATTTACTGTACAGTTCAGAGATATTGTTTATCTCAGGAGTCTCCCACCACATGTGAATGAAATTGAGAGTAACTTAAACACATGAATATTTTAATACAGGTGTCGATTCATATGAAAGTTTGCTTTGTTTGTACTGTGCAAAGTGTCTTTAAGTTATATGTCAATTGTTTCCTGTTAAATGTGAGGGTCATGTGACCAAAGGGTGATTGTAGCATCTAATTTCTCACACAATGAGTTTTGTTCTCAATGTCTTCTGAGGTCATTCTTACCTGGCAAGATCAGTCTTGTGGAATTGAGAAACAGACACAAACTCCTCCCATCATGAAACTTGTAGTTGATCATCAATGGGCTGAAAACCCCTCACTCATGGTGCTTACAGTAGCAGCATCGAATGCCTTTCAGTGGATAAACATTTACTTCCCCATCCCTAATGGTTGACAGACTATCTCCCAATTTGACAGCACACATGACTGAGGCTCCTTAATGTGTTTTTCCTCATTGTGGTGGATGACAGCAGGCCTTGGCCTCCAGTGGACACCTCAAAGTTGGCCCTCAATGGGCTAAGAGAACCTCACTCATGGTACCTATTGGCAGCCCAGGATGGCCCTTGATTCTATCTGTCACAAATCAAGCTTTCTACCACAAGCCTAAAGCATTCATGATGGTAGACTATTCTCATTTCTATGCCTGTCGGCACTGGGGATTCTCCTCAGCAGCTTCTCAAGTAAATCTCACTTTTCTCCTAAGTTTCCACACCAGTGCAACAAAGTTCAGAGTCGAGGGAAGAAGGCAGAATCCAGCAAACCATAAACATAAACTTTAACCACAGAACAAACAAACTGCAAAACTGAAACATAAAACAGCAACATAAAATGTCCCAGACCAGGTCTTTCTCGTTCTTTACTGCTGTCAGTCCTCTTTTTATCCTTCCAGCACTCCTCCGTAAGACTTCAAGAAATATACATTTTAACATTGATGCTTTGTTATTATACATTTAAGATCTGCATCAGTTTATAACATTATATTAATACTAAGATGAACTATGTTTTATTGGTATTAAAGGAGAACATAATGGGACTGATTACTGATTAATATAGCTTCCACTGAGGGGTTGTCTGATCTCTCATGCTAAGCATATGGAAACCAATACTCCAATTTTAATACAATCAAGACAATACTCTGATTAAGAGTCTACCATGTAAACAGAATTTTTTGGCTATGTTAATTCAACTAAAGTCATAATCAAACTAAACAAAAATCGAATTAAGACATGTGGAGTAGACCTCTTTTAGTTGCATTATTAATGCATATAAAGACCTTAATCAAACAATTACTGGTTTTTAGTACTTTTTGCTACATTTTGCGACAGGATCCCACACACGGTGGTTGTCAGGCGTTTGACGACAAAAAAATAAGAATGACTTCAAGCAAGAGCGCACATTTTTGGTGCGAGCGGGAAACAATGACTATGCCCTCATCCTCTGGGTATGTTGCAATTTCGAATGAAAAGTTGGCTGTTGCTTGTATCTGCCGTTGTCTGTTTGTGCGCAATTAACTACAGTTGAACTTGTCGCAAAATTAAAAACAAAATAGGCAAAATCACAAATAATGCCATGACAAACACAAACTGTTGTTGCATAAAACGGCAAAGGAAATTACGTTATTCGAACTATGTGCTATAACATATAAAACGGAAACATAAAAGGAACATTCAAAAAGCAAAATCTTGTTCAGATTAATTAGATTACCGATGTCCATATAAACATAGTCAGTTGTCCATGTTCTAGTGACCAGGTGTTGTTTGAGTTATCTGGTACTGTAATTTAAAGTGATTATTTTGGCTATTGCTCACAGTTTGGGATAACGTTCTACATATTTTTTTTTTATGTCACCTGTTTCAAAATTTCTAAAGAAATATGAAAAGCCTATAAAATACATTGTAGCATTGCTTTAATCAGACTTGGATGACTGCACCACAACTAGCAAAGTCTAAATAAAGGATCCTCCTTGAAGACACCCCAAATTCTCCTGGTCTTCACTGCTGAGATTTCCTACAGATTAAATGCTGGTGTTGCACACAAGTGTCACTGATTAGCACTTGGCCCACTGACCTCATTCCTCTCCCACGGCTCTTAACCCCATCCCAATATCAATTGCTGTAATAAAGATCCAATCAAAGACTCAAAGAATCACAATATATGTGCTCAATCCAAACAGCAACTTTTTTGTAGATAGACCATGAGTAATGGCACCTATCAGCTGCGTGATGGTTGTGTGTTTATGGATAACCCGTCCCATGGCATCAGCGAAAGTCTCACAGAGAGTCAGACCCCCTTTTAGTGTCATAGCCAAGAGGGAGGAGACATTTGACATGTGCAGTGTGAAATTCGTTCAGCACGCCTCTCACTGTACTCGGCTCAGCAGGCGCCTCAGCTCCCCGTGAGTTCCCAGGTGAGCAGGTAGAGGAGTTTAAGCTCACAGCTGCGTCCTGTGGAGACATAGCGGAAATATCAGAGGGACCTACTGGAGAAACACCGGAGGCTGTGATTTAGTTACAGTTATTACGCCGCAGCTTTGAATTAGATTTTTTTTGTGCTGTTTAGAATGAAAAGCCCCTGGTGTTGAAGAAACGGCCACACTTTTAGTGGTACAGAGACCCCATTTCTTGTTTCTTTCAGTGCGGCCATTGTTCGCATTGTAGGAGCACAATATTAAACCAATTGCCATGCAGATGAGCTGTTCTATAACAATCAGATCAGTACAATGAGCCCATCACGTCTTTTATGCTAGCATTTCAACAATATGTCAGCTCATACTAAGAACGGCAATAAATCTTATTAAGCTTGAGTTTCACCATCATCTAGTATGCGCAGTTTAACTGGAGCCTACAGTGGCAATGTAGTAAAACATCACACTTTAATGAGTCAGCCTTGGTAGATTTACTTTTACACGAGAGCTGATTTAATGTGTTAATTTAACTGTAATTAATAACGAGTTCTCTTCTCACTTGCTGGATGTATGCACTGCATAGCATAATTTTTTTAACACACACGCATATACACTTGCCGGCCACTCTATTAAGTACACCTTACTAGTGGTTGAACCCCTATTTGCCTTCAGAACTGCCTTAATCCTTTGTGGCATAGATTCAACAAGGTACTGAAAATATTCCTCAGAGATTTTAGTCCATATTGACATGATAGCATCACCCAGATTTGTCGGCTGCACATCTATGGTGCCAATCTCCCGTTCCACCACATCCCATAGGTGCTTAATCATAGGTGATTAAGATCAGGTGACTGTGGAGGCCATTTGACCACAGTGAACTCATTGTCATGTTCATGAAACCAGTCTGAGATGATTCACGCTTTATGACATGGTGCATTATTCTGCTGGAAGTAGCCAGCAGAAGATGAGTACACTGTGGTCATAAAGGGATGGACATGGTCAGCAACAATACACAGGTAGGCTGTGGCATTGACATGATGGTCAATTGGTACTAATGGGCCCATTGATACAAGGCAGAATGGATCCATGTTTTCATGTTGTTGATGCCAAATTCTGACCCTACCATCCAAATGTCGGAGCAGAATTGGAGACTCATTAGTCCAGGCAATGTTTTTTCAATCTTCTATTGTCCAATTTTGGTGAGCCTGTGCAAATTATAGCCTCAGTTTCCTGTTCTTAGCTGACAGGAATGGCACCCGGTGTAGTCTTCTGCTGCTGTAGCCCATCTGCCTCAAGATTCGATGTGTTGTGCTTTCAGAGATGCTTTTCTGCATACCTCAGTTGTAACGTATTACTGTTGTCTGGCCATTCTCCTCTGACCTCTGGCATCAACAAGGCATTTGCGCCCACAGAACTGCCGCTCACTGGATATTTTCTATTTTTTGGACCATTCTCTGTAAACCCTAGAGATGGTTGTGCATGAAAATCCCAGTAGATCAGCAGTTTCTGAAATACTCAGACCAGCCCGTCTGGCACCAACCATGCTGCATTCAAAGTCACTTTAATCACCTTTCTTCTCCATTCTGATGCTCGGTTTGAACTGCAGTAGATTGTCTTGACCATGGCTACATGCCTAAATGCATTGAGTTACTGCCATGTAATTGGCTGAATAGAAATTTGCGTCAATGAGCAGTTGGACAGGTGTACCTAATAAAGTGACCGGTTAGTGTATACTATATGCATATGTTATATACAAATATAAGCATTACAATACAATACAATACAATTTAATACAATGCAATGTAATATATAAAACTAAATCTTACAAATTTAGCATATGTTTTTACCTATTTGGCATTTTCTAAAGCAGCTTATGCATGTATATACTTATATATTATTTGAATTAGTTGCCTGGGAATCACACACAGCATTGGCATTATTAGAGCCATGTTCCTTCTGCTGGAATTGAATGTTCCTTCAATTTACACAAACCATGTTAGCAATAGTGCTTCCTAGTCTGGTTTCCCTTTATACGAAAGCAGGTCAATAGCAAATAAAAGTTGTTTACAAAAGCTTTCTTACCCAGAGTAGAACAGCGTGTTATGCTGAGGTTTGTATACTTTGCACACAAAACTAGATTGACTGCTGGATGTACAATATTTGAGAACATACAAAGACACTGGAGTGTGGCAGCAAATATCATATATATGGACTGTGCATCTCTAGCTGCTCTGTTTATTCTGAGGGCTGAATGAAAATGCTTCTTATACATGCAGTAGAGCAATATTCCCATGTTACTTTCACAGTGACTGTACCTTAAATCAACAGAAGACACTATTCGAGAGCAAGTTTATTGACGTGTGCTGTATAAGCCGACAAATGGATGTCAGTCACATCACTGACATAAGTATGACATAAGTGTGTGCTTTGTGGGTTATTATTTTGATGTCAGATCACTAATATTAGGCCTGTCAACCCTTCTCAGGTTATAAAAGAATGGCTTGGAATAGGGGTGGTCGTAGAGCAAGACAAAACCCCTGTTAAGTGATGGGCGGAGGAGGGATTAGAAGAAAAAAATATGATCAAGCTGGAGGGTTTTAGGCCACATTTTTGAAAGAGTGGCAACAGTGGGTGTAGCCTGAAATTTACAGATTAAAAGTTTGGGGTTGGAAAGATTTTTTTGCTTTCTGAAATAATTGTCCTTGATGTACTATAAAGCTGCTTTTAGTTGATTAATAATCATTCATTCATTCGTTCATTCATATCTGCATATCATATGTTTTTTATGCAGCAGATACCCTTCCAGCCGCAACCTAGTAAAGGGAAACATCCATACACTCACTTTACACACACACACACACACACACACACACACACACACACACACACACACACACACACACACACACACACACACACACACACACACACACACACACACACACA
>CAIGQZ010032461.1:11547292-11579763 GCA_903798205.1 Danio tinwini | reverse complement strand
ATTATTATTATTATTATTATTATTATTATTATTATTATTATTATTATATTTGTTGTTGTTGTTGTTGCTGTTATTAAAATTATGTAGTTTCAGTTAATCATTTTGTACATTCTGTCTAATTTCCATTAATTTGTTAGACTCACTAATATTTATTTCTTTTAAAATGTTGTTTATTTGTTCATTTGTTAATTTTTTGCTTTTTGATCGATACGCAGTAGGACATATAGGGAAAGAAAAGAAAAGCCTGTACAAAATAGGAGAAAATTGTTCTGCATGCATACAGTCGGTCTAACAATAATCTAGAGAAAACTAACGAAAACAATAGCACAAGCAAATGAGGTTGAATGTAGATGTGAGGTGTTGGTGTGTGATTGATATGGGTATGAAATGTTCGTCAATAAACCGTTTATATGTTTTGAGTTTGGAAAGGATGGAGTATTAAGGAAAGAAAATTATAAGAGTATATGAAAGAGGCGTAACGGTGGAACATTGGGTAGCACGATCGCCTCACAGCAAGAAGGTCGCTGGTTTGAGCTCCGTCTGGGTCAGTTGGCATTTCTGTGTGGAGTTTGCATGTACTCTCCGTGTTCACGTGGGTTTCCTCTGGGTGCTCCGGTTTCCCCCACAAGTCTAAAGACATGTGGTATAGGTGAATTGGGTAAGCTAAATTGGCCATAGTGTATGTGTGTAAATGCAAGGGTGTATGTGTTTCCCAGTGTTGGGTTATGGCTGGAAGGGCATACGCTGTGTAAAACATATGCTGGATATGTTGGCAGTTTATTCCTCTGTGATGACCCCTGATAAATAATAAAGGGACTAAACCGAAAAGAAAATGAATGAATGAGTATATGAAAGAAAACAATACATGTAGCCTAATAAAAACATTAAATAAAATAAATGTAGTAATTAAAAAGAAAAAATGAAAAAATGAAAGAAAAGAAGAAAGAAAACGTTTCAGAATTTTTAGATTCACTTAATTAATGATTTGTTTAGTAATCAGGTTTTACGACTCCTCTAATGAACTCAAACAGCAACTTAAATTCAGTCTGTTTCTCAGACAAACCTATTGCGTCTAGATTGGGATTGTTAGCATGAGAACTCCATTATTTGTGATTATTTGCTTTTGTGCATATACAAGTTTAGAATACAGTAACATTATGGGTAAATTATATTAATAAACCAACCATATCTATCAAAAACACAATCTAATCTAAAGCTGCCAGCCTTGCCTAATCCTCCCACTGATTTAAGATTCATTAATTTATCAGTTGCTGTTTTTTTTTTTTTTTTTTGAAAGTCTGCTCTTTTGTCCTTTCGTGCTTCTGATAAAATGCCATTTGTTTCTTTTAAAACAACGTTGACCTTGGAGAGATTATTTTCCTATACACACACTGCAGATACACCAACCTACAGACACTTGGCCAGCATTAATGCCAGCTGGCACAGTCCCCATCAGCTGGGAGAAGAAACCTCTCAGTACGAGACATCTTGTCATGCGGAAGTTCATGATAAATTATTAAGTGTCGGCATGACAGAGACAAAGTTTAGATCAAGATGGAGCCGTCCCTTTCTAAGACAGTTAACAGGAGTTTGTTAAACAAATACAAGTCCAGTTTTTCTGAATTTTAATTGGAATTATTGGGAAATTATGTTTAATATTACAAAAGTGATTTTCAAAGGTTCATAAGGATTTCTTGCAAGAGGACATTATCATAATGAGAATGAAGCACATTACATGTAAATGCAATTACTGCAGTGTGTGGAGGTGTTTTACTTTGATTTTGTTATATAATTGGCATTTGTGATGTTATTTTTATATTTAAAATAGCTTATTCTTGTATTTAAATTAATATCAAAGCTAGTGCATCAACTTCATTATATATACAGCTAGGTCCATAAATATTTGGACATTGACACAATTCTAACACAATTTTAATTATGACCCTATACACCAACACAGTGGATTTGAAATGAAGTGAACATACAGTATGTACTTTAACAGCAGACTGTCAGCTTTAATTTGAGTATATTTGCATCCAAATCAGGTGAACGGTGTAAGAATTACAACAGTTTGCATATCTGCCTCCCATAGTTAAGGGACCAGAAGTAATTGGACATAATAATAACCAGAAATCAAACTTTTACTTTTTTAAAACTTGGTTGCAAATCCTTTGCCTGTCCAGCCTGAAGTCTGGAATGCATAGGCATCACCAGATGCTGGGTTTCATTCCTGGTGGTGCTCTGCCAGACATCTACAGCAACTGTCTTCAGTTTCTGCTTGTTCTTGGGGGATTTTCCCTTCAGTTTTGTCTTCAGTAAGTAAAAATGCATGCTCAATCGGATTCAGGTCAAATGATTGACTTGGCCGTTGCACGACATTCCACTTCTTTCCCTTCAAAAACTCTTTGGTTACGTTTGTAGTATGCTTTGGGTCATTCTCCATCTGCATTGAGAAGCGCCGTCCAATAAGTTCTGAAGCATTTGGCTTAGATATAAATGTTTTAAACAAGTTAAAGGTGAGTAAATGAAGGCATATTTTTTTGTAAACTTTTCCCTAGAAAAAAAAAAAATGTTTCTTTTTGCAGATGGCTCTGATGATTCTTTAACTGCTTGGCTCGGCTTATAAGTCACTCTCACACAGTATGGTTAATGACTATACGAGCATAGATGATCATCATACGACTTCTCCCGATGAGAAAAAAATTGCAAATGCAAATTTGTACCAGAACAAAAATTTTACCTGTCTTAAAACATCACTGTATACGTTTGGTACTCAGGAGTACAAAATCAAAAGGCCTGTGCAAAATTATTATATATATATTTTTTTTTTTATATAAAATGAGCAACATTACTTCCTTACCATTGGTGTATTTTTTTCTTTTTACTGAAAGCTATTATTTTACTGAAAGTTTTAAAACGTTTATAAAACTCCCAGCTCTGATATATTGCATTGTGGGAAAATAAATTTATATTTGTTTTGTCATGCTGGCCCTGAAGTTGAAAACCCATATTCCCCTGCTCTGGACTAGCAAAACTGGGTTTGAGCTCTGGGGCAAACAAATGGAGCTTTCTGGTGGTTGGAAGCTTTCAGAAAAGCATCATTCTCCATCTGTCTAAATCCTGTGTGGGCCACACCGAGCCTCTTGGCGTGATGCTCTAAAATATGGAAGTTCAGCTGTACCTCTAAAGCTTGCTTACATGCTGACAGGTCGGGGGCTTGGAAACGTCTGTCATCTGGTGTGTGATGTCACTCCTCCATACGGCCACAAGGGGCATCGCTCATATGGCGTGCATTATTTAAGGACAGCACTGAGAATTGTTTGATGGATAACGGTGGTTTCAAATTCCATGTTTTTTCTGCTCAGTAAATTCGGTGATGTATAAAAGAGTCTACTGTTCAACCAATTTGAACCTGAAGGCAACCTGAAAGAAACCAAAGTGCAAGTGCTCTTTGAATTACCCAGCTGCCTATAAGGAAGGGTTTGAAAGGCCAAACCAGAGCAGATTGTGAAAGAGACCCCCTATCAGATAAGCGCCGACTTTAAGGCTATGGGTGCCAGTCATGGCATTACGGAAGCTGCGGCGGGCACTGGGTGCCCATCTGCCAATCTCTTGCGCTCTTTCAGAAAAAAAACCTTTTCTCTGTCCCCTCGCTCCATCAGTTTTCTTCTAAATCCTCTCCCGCATTCCATCTCCTCTCCATTAAAGCCGGTGCGTTCTGAGTCCAAGCCTGCTTTTAGAGGCCAGAGGCTTCAAAGACGATGGGAAAAGTGACAGTTAAAGCCGCCTATACCCATGACGCATCTTATTTCCTATCATTCGCGGGTCTCTATTGTGTGGCCAAGCTTAAGTTGAAGGGAAGCCAAGAAACAAATCGACTCAGCTCTGAAAAGAAACTTGCCAGAAAGTTTGAGAGGAATTTTTATCTGTTTAACGTGACATTTAAATAACAATAGCCATGGGCCTTGAAGTTCACTTCAGCGCCGGAGACTTTCGATGAGTCTCAAGTATCTATAGAAGCAGAGCTCAAACAAAAGAACCATGCAGATGACAGCTTTCACCACAGGGTGATGTGTGAATGAAGCCATACGCTGGCAAATGGACGAATGCATCCAGAAGGGAGCGTTATATGGGCCCACATGGAAAACAGCATCGCTTAATGACATCAGTGTGATTAATGAGCTCTGTAACTGGTGAACTTGTACAAAGTGACACCAGCATTTGGCACGGTCTGTCAGGCCGATCTCCTATCCGACAGACAAAGTGCATTTTGAAGCCCCTGCAACCTTGCAGAGCTGCAAAGACCCGCTTTTAGCGGCAGACTGCTCCCTTCCTCCCTTAAGAAGAAGGATAGAGCAACCCCGATAAGAGCTGACAGCACAGTAATGACGAATGCAAATGAAAAGGGCGTGGGGCAAATGCAAATGCTAAAAGCACAATGGGCAATGTGATTAAAAAGCGCTCTAGAGCCTTTTATCTCATGGCACTGCTCGTCCTGGGAATGCTATTTCAAAGGGCTGACTACAGTCTTGGAGCTTCTCTCCTCTGCATTTTTTACTCATAAAGGGTTTCAAGTTTTGATAGGTTTTGTAGGCCTGTTGTCTTTCCCAAAAACTAACGTTATTACAGGTAGCAGTGGAGCCTGCATCGATACATGCTTAACAAGAGGACATAAAGGCACAGTCAAATGCATATCAAGTGTGTCATTTGAGATTAAGCCATAGATGGGGCTGCACAAAAGAAATCAACATTCAAGAGAGTTATTTATAAATCTACAGTACTGTACCAGTCCGCTGTAATTGCATGTCTTTCTCTGGGAACATTTTACACACCAACAATGTACTGTAAATGAATAGAAACAAAAATGTTCCATTGCTTTTTTTTTGTAAAGATTTACTGTACAGCATGTACAGACCACAGTTTGGTCAGAAGCACATTTTAATCCACAAAGCAGCAGCAGTAACAACAACAACAAAAATACTGCTTCGTTTTTCGAAATCCTGCACTTCCTTCAAAACTTATTTTCTTTTGAAATGGCAATTTTCAGGCCTTCGAAATATTTTTGTCATATAAAGGAGTGGCTCAAATGCATCAAAAACTGAAAACAGCCGCTTTGTCGAATGAAAAGGATGCATTGTCTTGAAATTCTTAGAAAATTCCCAATTCTCAGTCTGTTAATGTCATGTGTTAATTCTAAACACACCAACAGTCTCTAGCTGTACCTGGTATCTATTTTGTTGTAGCAATTTGTAACAGTGTATACTTTATTAGGCTGCACACCTGCAGGCAGGTTTACCCACAGATTTGGCGAGCATATTCCAGAAATCCAGTTATTTACCACCACATTTTAAAGAAATCCTCGCGGCAGGGTTGTATCTAATAAAGAGAAGTTGTCGGCCTGGAGTTTTGCTGCGGTTGTCATCAGTGGCGGATCCTGTTAAAGCAGCAATGTTCTCTGCACAGCTCTGATCTGCAGTCCGTCCTCCATCAGTATGATTATCATAGAAAAAAGTGATTCCGCTTTTAATATACAGCTAGATCAAAATTAGAGAACAACCTATTTCCTAAATCTAGAGGTCACTGCTTAGTCCTGTTTGAAGTTAACCAAACAAGAATAAAAGAGATGTTTTTAAGCATTTCGTAAGTTTTCAGATATACTTTGACCCACAAATGTAAATAAGATATAAAAAACACTGATCTAAATTACAGAGCACTATTGATGTTATAGGGGTGTCACAATGGCGCAGTGGGTAGCAAAATTACCTCACAGCAAGAAGGTCGCTGGTTCAAGCCTCAGCTGGGTCAGTTGTCCTTTCTGTGTGGAGTTTGCATGTTCTCCCCCACAAGCCCAAATGCATTCACTATAGGGGAATTGGGTAAGCTAAATTGTCCGTAGTGTATGTGATTGAGAGTGTGTGGATGTTTCCCAGTGTTATGCGTTTAAGTTGTTAAGATATTAAATGGATGAAATGTAACAATCAGTGAGTCTTTAATGATGCTAGATGAAAATGAGAAGACACAACTGCTGGTGAAGTGAAAAAAGTAAGTATTTTTTGAACAGAGAATGTTGAACAATGAATATAGAAAATTAGATGTAATGTAAATGTAATTTTAAATAACTGAATTAAACGAAAACAGGAGTGTAGCCAAAACAAAGAAATAAATATAACAAAACAATCTAACTAAACCCCAACCCACTAAACTAACTGAACAAAAAAAACATGCAGAAACAAAACTGTAATCTTCAGCGTGATGCTTAACTAAACTTCATAACTACTCCAAAAACATAATTACACATGTGGCAATGCCTCCATAAACTAACTAACAAAAAGAAATACTATGCTGCTCAAATTACTAGAGTTCTTGTAAAGTACACACTGTTAGCCATTAGCAAAACAAGAGCTACTTTGATAATCCAATTATCTTAAAGATTGTTCAACTTCTCAATAGATACTAACTTGAGCTGCACAAGCTTATCTATTAAATCGATCACTTAATTAAGAGAAACTAGACACACATCAACAGCAACGAAACTAAACTAACACAAATGAACAGGCCGGCCGACACAAGTGAGGAGGTTTGGAAGGGCACACGCTGCGTAAAACATATGCTGGATAAGTTGGCGGATCCTGATTTATAAAGGGTGAAAAATGAATGAATGAATGAATGAATGAATATTGATGTAATATATCTGACAACTAGTGGTAAATTCCAGAGTTTTCTGACAAACTGTATTTAACTAACAACCTAACTTTCCGAGTTTTGTCTGGCTTTTAAGATGGTGAGCCTTTCTAAAGCAGCCAAAACCCTGATGAGATGAAGGCCAAATTGAAGACCCTTTCGACTATATCAAGAGAAGTTGTGATTTCTAGAATACCAAACCTGTGATTTCTAGAATATTGCTTTTTTTACAATATCAATAACCTGTAAATGCTGTGTGAAAACTAAGTGAACCAGGACTATATCTATAAACCAAAAGAACTATTGTGAAGTAAGAACACATCATTTACAGTATTATATGAAGAAAGTGAAGTAACATGTGGCCAAGCATAGTGACCCATACTCAGAATTTGTGCTCTGCATTTAACTATATTACTGCAATATCCAGGGAGCAATTGGTGGTTTAGTGCCTTGCCTAAGAGCACTGATAATTCACTCTCCTCACCTACAATCCCTGCCTGACCTTAGACTTGAACAACCTTCGGGTTACAGGTCTGAATCTCTAAATATTAATTATTAAGTTCAGATTGAGAACTATCCACAGCCATGACCTCAATTTCTTAGCACTTTCTTAGCAACTTAGCAAAACAAAAAATACAGTCAGTGTGCCTTGTATTATTTACTTCTCTATTCCAAATCTCCAGGTAAGTATAACAATATCAGTAAATTGTGACCTTGTGTGGACATTTTTATTAGAATTTTTGTCTTCATGAGGAAAACAGAACAGAAAAAAATCACACAGAATGAATTATTTCATTCCTAAGTTCCTAAGTGTAGATTTAACTGATACAAGAAATCCTGTGTACCTGTTTTAACAAGTGTATCTGACTGTGGACTGCAAGAGAGGGGCATAACACAAAGTGAGTGTAACTTGTAGTATGTTAGAGGCGTAACTTGGAGTTATCAGGATCCCATTGAACCATGCGAGATGTTACAATGAGACGTTTTTGGCAAGATGGTGGAAATACTTACTGGAGAACATTTTCAGCAAATGTTTTCATTAGTTTTCTCCAAATTTGTCCATAAGCAATTCATTTGATATATCATTATATTCATTCATTTAACAACTTCACTCGCTGACTTCTTCATCCGTTTTGTCATGACAGTTAGCCTACTCGGCGTCGCCCCATTTGGTTGCAAATAACCCTACTATGGCGAGCGCCATTCAAGTAATAAAGCCTCCACAACTCTCTGCTGTATGTTATTAACTATGATGGTTGGGTTTAGGTTTGGAGAAGGTGTAGACATTAATAACTCTGATGATTGGGTTTAGGGTTGAGGAAGTTGTAGACGTTAATAACTATGATGGTTGGGTTTAGGGTTGTGGTAGGTAGATATTAATAACTGAAAATTGGGTTGAGGGTTGGGGAAGGTGTAGACGTTATTAACATATGGTTGGGTTTAGATTTGGGGAAGGTGTAGACGTTAATAACTATGATGGTTGGGTTTAGGGTTGTGGTTGATAGACATTAATAACTGGTAATTAGGTTAAGGCTTGGGGAAGGTGTAGACATTATTAACTATGATAGTTGGGTTAAGGTTTGGGGAAGGTGTAGACATTATTAACTATGATGGTTGGGTTTAAGGTTGTGGTAGGTAGACACTAATATCTGGTGGTTAGATTAAGAGTTGGGGTAGGTGTAGACATTATTAACTATGATAGCTGGGTTTATGGTTGTGGTAGGTATAAACATTAATAACTGATGATTGGATTAAGTGTTGGGGTAGGTGTAAACGTTATTAACTATGATGCTTGGGTTTAGGTTTGGGGAAGGTGTAGACGTTACTAACTATGATGGTTGGGTTTAGGGTTGCGGTAGGTATAGACATTAATAACTGATGATTGCGATTAGTGTTGGGGAAGGTGTAGTCGTTATTAACTATGATGCTTGGGTTTAGGTTTGGGAAAGGTGGAGATGTTAATAACTATGATGTTTGGGTTTAGGGTTGTGGTTGGTAGACATTAATAACTGGTAGTTGGGTTAAGGGTTGGGGAAGGTGTAGACGGTATTAACTATGAGGTTGGGTTTACATTTGGGGAAGGTGTAGACATTAATAACTGTGATTGCTGGATTTAGGTGTGGAGTAGGTGTAGATGTTAATAACTGTTGGGTACAGCGCCATCTTGCCGGCAACAAAGTTTTGATATGAGTCTCCATAACTTCAAGTTACCCCTCTTCTACAAGTTGCGCCCTGTCTTGCAGTCAGCAACAGATTTGTGTAAATTTGTGTAAATGTTTGAGTGCATCAATCAGAGCATCTGAAAGAGAACACTGCTCATTTGTCATTGTATGTTATTGGTTTCTTTAGTTGAATTTGTAGAGTTCTGATTCTAAGCCTGTAGACTAGTTTAAAGTCAGAGCAGAATCTCACAGCAAGTCTGTGTGTCTAGGTTGAAACTAAATGAAAGTATCTGTTCTGCCTCATTTCAAAGTATGAACGGTTATGTCATTCAAGAGCGTGAATAATACATCGCTGTTCAGATGATCTTATGCTAGTGTTTACTTCACAGGGAGGATACATCAAATGATCTCTTGAGAATGAAGCCTTTTTATTTGCCATACCGCAGAGGAGTGTAGAAAAGACCCTGAATACGCAATTCACAGTTACAAGTTCTGCATCCGTATAAAGAAGACAGGCATTTCCTTCTGCAGAACATCATCTATGCATCTCCTATCCTAGATACATGCTATTTAATAAAGTTGTTTTTATAAAAAGCCAATTGAAAATTTGCAGCCTTAATAAAAAGCGCACATTAAAGACTTAAGCATGACCTAATTGCACTTCAGCAAGGAAAAGCAGTGCTAAATGAAAATAATAAAATGCATCATTTAATCATGCATAGCAATTTAAATAGGCTCATCAGCTTTTGAAATGGAGATGAATCTGCTTCTTACATCCTTTGTGCCATGTGTCCAATCAAACGCCACTGTATTTAGGTGCACTTTTATCTGCTGCTTGTTAGAAGCTATCATCCTTGAAAACCATGGTGCAAGGAAATATGATGCAAGGTAAAGAAAATATGACTACAGACTACATTAATACCAGTTGAAACAATAATAAATGAGATTTGAACAGACCATAGTGTTTTGTGCAGTAATCGGCTGCCAAGAACATGTAACCGTTTAAATCCATTCAAAGATGCACTTTGAAATGATGTTGATGACATTAATAATTTGGCATTAATGCATATACACAACAATGCTTTAAATTTTTGATCTATCTGAAGTTGAATATATTCATCAGCGATAAACATTCCTCATAAATTAGATGCTAAAAATATCTATACACTGCTAATGTTGTTTGGTGTAATGAATGATGTAACAGAGGATCTCCATTTATCCTGAGTAACGGAACTTATATTGGAGATTATCAACTGGCATCCCAGTCATTCATAACATGTACATATGGTTGTATGTAAATATTTAAAATCAAAACACTCTGGGGAATCTAATATATTTTTAAATTGATGTATTTCACTCATATATTTAAATCTGTATTGGAAAAATCAAGTGCAGATCATGACATTGAAAAAAAGTTTTGCAGTTTGAATCTTGACTTCACTAAGTTCATTCATTCATTCATTCATTTTCTTTTCGGCTTAGTCCCTTTTATTAATCCGGGGTCGCCACAGTGGAATGAACCACCAACTTATCCAGCACATGTTTTACGCAGCGGATGCCCTTCCAGCTGCAACCCATCTCTGGGCAAGATCTATACACACTCATTCACTACGGACAATTTAGCCTACCCAATTCACCTGTACTGCATGTCTTTGGAGTGTGGGGGAAACCGGAGCACCCAGGGGAAACCCACGCGAATGCATGGAGAACATGCAAACTCCACACAGAAACGCCAACTGACCCAGGCGAGGCTCGAACCAGTGACCTTCTTGCTGTGAAGCAACAGCACTACCTACTGCGCCACTGTGTCGCCCAAATTTCACAAAATTTTTTTCACAAAAGCCATTTGAAAGTGTGAAGTTCACTCTTAGAAATATAGGTACAAAAACTTCACTGCAGAGTGGCACCATACAAACCCTTTCTTCCTATTATTATTAAACAATCACAAGATAATCACAAATAAGCATATTATATACAATAAATAAAGTCACTGAATATTTTCTCTTTTTCTGGCCATTTTTTTGTAAACCCTAGAGATGGTTGTGCATAAAAATCCCAGTAGATCAGAAGTTTCTTAAAATACTCAGCCCAGCCCGTCTGGCACCGACAACCACGTCACATTCAAAGTAATTTAAATCACCTTTCTTCCCCATTCTGATGCTCAGTTTGAACTGCAGTAGATCATCTTGACCATGTCCGCATGCCTTGATGCATTGAGTTGCTGCCATGTGATTGGCTGATTAGAAATTTGCATTAACGGGCAGTTGGACAGGTGTACCTAATAAAGTGGCCAGTGAGTGTATTCACTCATGCTCAAGTGGATTTGTAGTACATGGATGAGCCTCAGTTGATAGTTTAATTGATTGATATTAGTGAGTAACATACAGTACCTTCAAATTTTATGATTGAGATCAATCAACCAATAAGAATCAAGTATTACAGAGAGCTGTGTACTAATATGGACACTTTAGGTGAAGATATGTACTTTTTAAAAATGTATTGTGCCAGTAGATCCATCATTTCCATGCGTATTTTGGAATATTGCATAAAAATGTGTAACTTTTCACACAAACATTGTCATACCTGCTAATTTCTTACCTTTCTTAATGGACTGGAATAAACTTAAACCTGAGTTGTATGATTTGTGCCAGCATAAATTACAAGAAAAAACTTATAAGTGCTTTTAAAATGGGACCTATTATGCCCCTTTTTGCAAGATGTAAAATAAGTTTTTGATGTCTCTAGAGTATGTGTGAAGTTTCCAAACATAGGCTCATTCTAAAAACATATCCCTATATACGTTTCTGGAGATCTCAAATTCTGTAGCCAGAAGTACAAAAGGCTCCATTTCATTTTTAAAATGAACGCTACGGGGCAGTATGATGCTGTTTCTCTTCATGCTTACCAGCTGACCTCTTACCTCCGTATGGACGGCTGTAATCAGTTTGCCCAGTTAGCTCGCCATGTACTTCGGTGGACTGATGGAGTTTGAGTCCAGTGAGAAACGGTTCCAGAAAGCGGATAAGACAAAAACAAAATCCAAAAAATTTAGTAAACAGGTAAATAACAGAGTGAGAATGTGGTAAAATCTGAACATGTGGTAAAAAATCAAGCCAGGGCTTTTTTTCTGTATTGCTTTTTAAAATTGTCAGTTGGGTTAAGGGAAGTAGGTGGGCTGGTCAATCGGTGCGTTTGAAAATATTATTGGTTGGGTTTAGTTAAGGAGAAGGGTGCGTCAATCAATTGGTCAGTCAGTCAGTCATTCAGTAAGTCAAACAGTCAGTCAACAGCGGTGACACCCTGGTGAATTTACGTGAGAACAGCAGGCACAAATGGCAAATTTGAAATCTCAAAAAGCATACATAGTAGCCTTTGTTAGATTTGCAAAAACAAAAACTGCAAAAAAAAAGTAGCTCCTAGGACATATTTGCCGCTCCAGAAATATATATGGGGATAGGTTTTCATAATGAGCCTTGGTTGGAAGTTTCAGCTTAAAATACCCCACAAATCATTTTTTTAACTCTTTTATAGTGCCCCTTTTAGGCTTTGACCCTAATTGTGACATTTTGGTGACTCTCAGCCTCCTTTTCAAAAGGAGTAAAGCTACAAAGGCCTATGTGTCTGCAAAGTTGCAGATTCAGAAACAAGACTAATGTTATATTCTTAGGAGGGAGAGATTGTCACTTATGGGCAGGGCTTTCCCCATCTAATGATATGTACAAAGGGAGAATGACAATCAAAGTGTTTCTACAGACTGTTTTCATAAAGTATGATTATAAAAAATTTGAATGAATACATTTTTACCATTAGAAGCTGGTTATATTCAAACACTGTTGCCACACAACTACATTTAAACACCTTATAAAAGTGATTTTTTGCATAATAGGTCCCCTTTAAGGCAGTTCATTGAATTAATCAGGAAGGTTTTTTATAATCAAATGCATCAGCGGTTTTGTGTTATTATCTGTCATTACCTTCATTGTGCTCCTATTAAAACTGTTGATAAACGGCTTGATGAAGCCTAGTCAGACACTATTCTGTTGTAGTCAGAGTCAAATGCTTTAAGGCCTCTAAAAACACTAGATGATTAGACTCCGGATGCAAAATAGGGCTTGTTACAAAAAATAATAATAATGCACCTTAATAATCCATTTGAAAAGTTATGATTAAATGACTTTCCCTGAAAAAGAGACAGCTTTGACCGACGTCCCCTGTGTTTTGACCGAAAACCCAACAGATCTTAGTAACAGATGTGAGAGGAGGGCGAGAGGGGATGTGGACCCCTCCACCCCCTGTTTGTCTCGGAGGACCACTGAATCCTTTAATTACCAGGCCAATGAGATGTGTCTACTGGGGACTGTCTACTAAATGTGAGCCCTTGTTCCACAAATAGAGGAAAAAAAGAGAGCATTTGCTGTTATTTTTTTTAAAGAGGGCAAAGTAAGTGTGCTTCAGGCTATATTGAAAAAGGAATATGGCTGCTGCTGTTGGGAGTAAGAGGAATGGTTTAACGGTGTGGGGGGTGAAAGGAGAAAAGTGGTTCACACAGATTTTTTAGTGGGGAATCATAGTGACGGAGTGGTGAATCATCTTTTAAGGAGACTTGAAATTCTTTAAAGCACTTAAGAGGCACTTGGTCCAGAGTCTATCATCTTAGTGGGGTTCCTTTCTGGCGGAGTATTTTTGCTTTATTTATTATGCTTAAGAAAACTGAACATTTTTTTTATGACTGGCTTTCATGATGTAACTTCTAAAATAAAATGAGTAATTTTTGAGCAGTTACCAAATGGAATTTAAAGAAAAATAAAATGCTGTTAAAGGAAAAATTGCTTAAATGAATGATGTGCATGGAATTAAAGGGGTAGTTCACCCTAAAAAATGAACATTGTCATATTTACTTACTCTTCACTTGTTCCAAACCTGTTTGACTTTGTTTCTTCTGTTGAACACAAAATGATATTTTTTGAATAAAGCTGGAAGCCTGTAGCAATGTAACCATAGTATTTGTTTTCCCTACTATGCAAATCAATGATTGCAGGTTTTCAGTTTTCTTTAAAATATCTTCTTTAATGTTCAACAGAATAAAGAGATAATTTAACAAAATAACAAAATATTGGATAACAAAAACATTAAACATTGTCCTTTGTAAGTCAATGCAGATATTGCAACCAATATATTGTGCATCACTAAATGGAACTCCAACCGGAAAATGTCCAGTCAGACATGTGGGGTGTCCAAATCATCCTTTTCTAAGGTGTTTTTAATGCCATCAATAATGACCTTGGTTTATAATAAAAATGTAGTAATTTAAATGGTCAGACCTAGCATTCATTATGCTGTTCAGATAAGATGAAATGGAAAAAGATGTTTACATTTTAGAATCACATGGGGCAACAGCTTAGCACTGTTGCATCCTGTTTTGCTTTAAAACGGAAACAATATGACAATAAAAAACATAATTCACTGTTTGTGGCAAGCCTTTTGATATACATGAAATTTACAGTTGAAGTCAGAATTATTAGCCCCCCTGCATTATTAGCCCCTCTGTTTATTTTTTTTCCCCAATTTCTGTTTAACGGAAATAAGATTTTTTTCAACACATTTCTAAACATAATAGTTTATAGTAACTCATTTCTAATAACTGATTTATTTTATCTTTGCCATGATGACAGTAAATAATATTAATTTTTTCAAGACACTTCTATACAGCTTAAAGTGATATTTAAAGGCTTAACTAAGGTAATTAGGTTAACTAGGCAGGTTAGGGTAATTAGGCAAGTTCTTGTATAACAATGGTTTGTTCTGTACACTATCAAAAAATTAGCTTAAAGGGGCTTATCATTTTGACCTTAAAATGGTTCTTAAATAATAAAAAACTGCTTTTATTCTAGCCGAAATAAAACAAATAAGACTTTCTCCAAAATAAAAAATACTGTAATATATAAATATAAATAATATAGACATACTGTGAAAATTTCCTTGCTCTGTTAAACATCATTTGGGAAATATTTAAAAAAGAAAAGAAAATTAAAAGGGGGGCTAATAATTCTGACTTCAACTGTACATAATAATAATAATAATAATAATAATAATAATAATAATAATAATAATATTCTATTTACTAGTATGTGTGTGCTTGTGTGTATTATGCTGGTTTCAGATGCTTTTTTTAGTAGGACAAAACAGCTCAGGAATAGCTTTGGCTCATCATCTATTGTCGCTCTGAATAAATTGCAATCTTTTATAAGGTACTTTGTATGTGTATATGTGGGTATGTATATGTATGATTTAATTGTTTGTATCAAATGCCAAACTTTGCTGCAAAAAGAATCTACCTACGGGTACTAATAAAGTTAACTAACTTATACTGGATGTGTGTTATATTAGTTATGTTATTTTAATGTCCTCATGTTTTTTGTTTAGAGTAACACTGGGCCATTCATATATAATACTATTTAAATGTTAGCCCCTTTTTGCCTAAATAAAAACTACATTTTCTCTTTTTTTTTAAGAAAAAAAATAATATGGCTGCTTGTATTATGAATAGCTTGATGTATCAGGAGATGAATGCAGTGGGGTAATGCTTCACACACTTTTTCAAAGAGGGGAAAAGAGTTGGAAACACAATAGTGTAACAATTTGTATATGCGCTTTCTTGAAACATTCTTAAACTATAAGAGGCACATGGTACAAAGTCAGCCATCTTAGCGGGGATCTTGAACATTCCTTCCCAGTGGCATATTTTTTCTTTTATTCATTACACTCAAGAATACTGACTGGATTTTCTTAAGTGACTTGTCAAAAAGTATGTCATTTTCTGTGCAATCACCAAACAGACTTACACAAAAAAAAAATGCTTTTCCCTGCTATTAGTTGGTTAAACAAACTTCTAATTCAATTTATTCCACTGGTTGACAATTGCTACATGAAGCTGACTGAAATGTTCAAACAAACAGAGCAATGTTTTAATAGTGTGGTTCAATTTACAGCTTTTAGGGAAACTGAGTACAAATGGTTTACTCAAAAGAATATTTAACAGTTTAAGGACTGAAGATTCCTAAAGGACACCAGTGATTTATTTTAAAATGTCCCATTATGATTGTTGCACTATATTTCAGAACGTCTAAAGTAATAACATTCATTATCTGTCCCATAAAACTTCACAAATGAGTAGTGATTTATGAATAAATTATTCATTTGACACAAATATGTTTCAGCCAAATCTTTTATACGTGAATTGGAATGATTCACTTCTCTATCCAGTTGAAACAATTAATACTCTCTTTAAATGAAGATTAGTTGTATGTAACATAACATAAATCTAGCTTTGCTACTCGCTCAGTCGGATTTAACAGCTGCCATATCAAAAATCTTAAACTGACTTTGGTTTTGAGTTCTGTTGTCATTATGTCCTGCTGTTCAGATTTGAGTTTACAGTAGCAGAGTGCCATTCACATATAATAACTCATGTTGAGAGCCACCAAGGAACAACTATGTCTGCCAACCATTCAATCAATCAGATTTACTGAGGATTTTTTAAGGCTTCATTTCAGTGTTAGCGGCAGGTTTAGGGGACGCCACAGTAAAATGAAAAAAAGATTTACCTCAGGGTTTGTGAGGAGATCAGTGAACTGATAATGTTGATTTTTTATGTAATGGACACCACAAAAAACCTATAGATTTATAGTTACTTTTCTAATATACAGTATATATGCTGTATATACTTTCGCTTCAATTCTTGTCTCTCTTCTGTGCAGCAATTGTTTGCAACAGGAATAAAATTGCAGGTGATCACAAAAGCAGTGATTATTTTCAAACTTGATCATTTGAAAACAAAATGACTTCTCGGGTAAACATTCAATCTTGTTTTTTTTTTTTTTTTTAGTAATATATAATTTTTTCTTTGACTGTGACTGTGAAACTTGACAAAATAATACAGAGTGTTCACTGATGGGAGACGAGCTTTGTGTGACGAAGCTGTCAAAAATGACCTCTTCTTCAAAAATCTGATGTGTTTTCTGTATCAGTGCGCAACATTTATAAAAAAAAAAACACTCAGAAAGCTTGATAGTTTAATCAAATTGAGTGTGAAAACCTGTAATTCCATTGCATCGAGCAACATTCCTAATCCGATAAAGGATTAAACAAGGTACTGTTGTGTGCCAAGCATGGCAGCAGCCATAGCGTTTAATTGTTTCAATCATTCCATCAAAGATTATTCCAATGTCTTATTTTTTGTAGATTTCCCTACTGACAACAGCTCTGATTGGTTTTATATACTTCAATGAAACAGTAGAGCTGAGATGAGGTGTGGGTTAAACCTCCAGACTGCCTTTGTGGTTCATTATGTGCGTACCTTATTATTGTTTATTGATAACATCACATTTCTTAAGTGTCTGTACCCATGCACTGAACTTTGTTAAAGTACTGTCTTTCAATTTAAACATTTAGAAGCACTCACATGTATGTGATTCTTTCTTGGCTCTCAGCTAAGGCGATTAGCCCCGCATCCTACGACTTCATGTGCTTTAACCCACCGGTGTGACAAATAAAGGCTTCTTCATTATCAGCATCATCATCATATATACTGTACATAAAAATACTAATGCAGCACAGTGCCATAGTGGGTAGCACAATCGCCTCACAGCAAGAAGGTTGCTAGTTTTATTCCCGGCTGGGTCACTTGGCATTTCTGTGTGGAGTTTGCATGTTTTCTCCGTGTTCACATGAGTTTCCTCCGGGTGCTCCGGTTTCCCCCACAGTCCAAGGACATGCGCTATAAGTCAATTGAATAAGCTAAATTGGCCATAGTGTATGTGTGTAAATGAGAGTGTATGGGTGTTTCCCGGTGTTAGGTTGTGGCTGGAAGGGCATTCGCTGCATAAAGCATATGCTGGATAAGCGACCCTTGATTAATAAAGGCACTAAGCTGAAAACAAAATGAATGAATGAATGAATGAATGAATGAATGAAAACACTAATATAAGTATATACAGTGTTTTATTAGTGTTAATAGTAATACTTTTTGGAAACTTGGGAATTGTGCAAGTAGAGGGTAGCAAATGAATTACGAGTGATTGAGTGAATCATTCTTTCAAGGAATTCATTCACAAACAATAAAAAAGTAAATAAAAAAATATGCAAATCAGAATACATATAGTTATGTGGCATAAATAGCAAAGTTAAAGACTTTATGAGTGAGTCGCTGATT
The DNA here is from genome assembly GCA_903798205.1 of Danio tinwini. Lineage (NCBI taxonomy): Eukaryota > Metazoa > Chordata > Actinopteri > Cypriniformes > Danionidae > Danio > Danio tinwini. The sequence continues at coordinate 11,561,709 of CAIGQZ010032461.1, read as the reverse complement.
CATTCAGGAGCTAAACAAGTCATTTTGACTTGTGAGTAATTGAATAATTTGTTGAACTGTTTAGTTCCGAAGCAGATTTATTAAGTAACTAAACATCCCCTTAGTTTGTTGCTTTTTTGTCTAAATTATAAGTAATTGCTAAATAACCTTTCTGTATAAAAGCAAACACTATTTTAATTACATACAAACTAATGTCGAGTTCAGACTGCATGATTTTAGCCCTGATTTTGACTCGCCGACAGGTTTTGAGAAATCTCAGACAAATGCCTGAAATCACAGGCAAATCGGTGCTTGTGCACGCGAGTGACAATCACACAGTATGAACTGTCAAGGACACGATATGAGAGAATCGACGAGTCGCCGTTACCCATTAGTAGGCCCACACGGGATCTGCGTGCGCAGAATTCTGCAGATTTTTCGCAGATTTTCCGCAGATTTCCGCAGATTTTTAGCCTATAATTAATTCTGTTTATTTACTTACAGTTAACTATTTACTGTTAATCTAATTTTATTTGCATTTTAAACATTAACTAAATGTTAATGTAAATGTTAACTTAAATGTTTTCACATTTTAAGGTTTTAGTTATGATACTCCTAAAATAATTCCGCAGAAATCCGCAGATTTTTACCAAAATTCTCTGCAGAAATAGCAAAAAACGTCCGCAGATTCCGTCTGGCCCTACCCATGAGATATTTGGCATGCTAAATATCTGGATCTGTCGGCGATTTAAATCATGCTGTGTAAAATGAGTTCTGATTGAAAATAACATCAGCGATCCCCTACAGCCAAAGAGAGAGCAGCATCCACTTGTACGGGTACCTGCAGGCCAGCGGGAGGCTGAGGGAGAAGTTAAAAGCGCTCATTTTCAATTTATTTGGACCCAAGAAAAGGAGGAAAAATTAGTGTAAATTTGGCAGGAGCACTGTGTCTGTTTGACACGTCATATGATCAACATCACAATCAGGTCGAAAAGCAAAAAAAAGTTAAGGAGAGATTGTTAATTCTCTTCAAAAGCCAGATGAGCAAAACAAATTTCTAAAGCTAAAGCCTTCTGTTTACATTATGTAGTTAATAACCAAAAATATATTACGTGACCTCACACTGTTTCCATGTCACTTTTCACGTTTGTTTGGCTGTGAGACGTAGTTTAGACAAAGTAGTCTGTAATTCTTCCTATTTTAAAGTCATGCAGTATGAACTCTCCTGTCGCCGAACCATCCTACACCGACAGAATGCTAACCCAGATAGTCATGCAGTGTGAAAACATCTGTGACACGACTACTTTGAAAATCATGCAGTCTGAACTCGGCATAAGGCTGCATGATGCATCGTTTCAGTATCGATATCGAAATGTGCCTATCCACAATAGACACATTGCAAGATATGCAATGTTAAGTTGGGATTATAGTTGACCAGAAACCACAGGATAAAGCACACAAGATTTGTGGAGTCACTGCAGAATTGAACCATAATAGTTTGAACGTTTGTCATTTGTATGCATTTTTATTAGTTCATGTAACTTTGTGAGCATTTTAAAATAGCTTAAAGCATTCAGACACAAGAAATTGTACAGTTTGTAATAATAAAGATTATTTGTATTGAATTATTTAAATGATAAAGACCTATTCACTGTTATTTTACATTTAATTATTCAATTAATTTACCTGAATACTGTTAGACTCCCCAGAAAAACACAAAATATGTCACTTAATGTTTGCTTTATTGTGTTTATTTATGACTTTATGTTTATTATATGTATGTAATAAATAATATAAAACATATATATTTATATAAAGTAATATATTGACCTACTGTAAACATGATTCACTCCCCTACAAAATCCTCCCGATCCATCTAAATGAATAAATAGAGTTAAGTCATCTGGTGAAATTGTATTCATATGGCAATATTTACATAAGAGTGTTCTTGAATGTGTTTGTCTTTACCATTAATTTAACATTATGAATTTCCAACAATGTATTCACTAGAGTGAAACTTAAGAATACACCAAAATAAGACCTGTCATCACAGCAGGAGAGGTTTTATTACAATTACCTTAGCACAGTAGGCTAAGCGTATCCGTAATTATTTTACAGTCAACCTTACTATCCTATTTCCGTCAAATCTCAAAATAATTAAGTATTTGATTATCGGGTAGAATTTAGTAATTGCATTAAGTAGAGATCTAATCCGCCTTATTCGGATGATACAGGCACTAGATTTTACTCTCTTGCATCGGTTTGTATCGGTATGCTTGGCTCATTTGGCGAAGCAGTTGTGTGAGCACATGGTTAATTAGCCTTGACTAGCCACTGCTATAAACAGACACCGTGGAGTCTCATCCATCAAGACCACTGTGAGCATTTAACAAACAGAACATTTAACATTCTCTTTTATGGCTTTGGGATGCCATCAATTCAGGCCCAGCGTTCTGGGTCTCGGCTGTGCGTGCAGGTGCGTATTATTGTCCCATCCGCAATATCAAGTGACAGCATATCATTCTCCAATTTAGGACAAGTCTCAGTTTCCCAGAGAGCTAATAGTGTTCGCTAAGGTTAATTTCCTTCCATACATCTGCCATCAATAAGCAATTAGTAGGTGAGGAAACAAAAGGCGCCCGAACCTTCACACATTGCTCCATCCCTTTTGTTTTAATCAATTAATTTCAATTGCACATTTATTGAAGAGTGACGAATGGATTTAGACCTAAAGTGACACTTAGAAGAAGAAAAAAAAAGTATTACCCTTGGCTGATGCTGTCTTTGTTTTTTTTTCTTCCTCTGCCTGTTTAGTATGCAAGGGTTATTGATCAAGTAATTCACAGCAGATGTCCTGAAGGGCTCTTTTTTAAATGAATAGTTCGTCCAAAATATTTAAATAACGTCCAACATGTGACTTTTTTGTAGAGCACAAAAGGTGACTTTTTTGAAGAATGTCCTTGCTATTCTGTTCACTATGATGAAAGAACCATTGTCAACCTTCTACATGGCAAGCATGTCCCATAAAAGTGTCATAAATGCTGTATTTCAAGTGTTCTAGAGCTATTTTGGGGAAGAAATCAACTAAAAATGTATCTTTTATCTTTGGTTCACGTTCTCAAACTCATGATAAATATATATCTTTTTTTGTGGATTCAGTTGACAAAGAAACTTCTGAATGATTATTTAATGCATCAAACTGATTTGATTCTGTGCTCAATTCACTGATCTGCTGGCAGTGGTTTACAGCTCACTGAAAGGGAAATGATAAGAGAATAACAGCATGTTGAGTCTGTTTATACCTTGAGGTTATAAAATGGCTTTCAAACACTTGAAATATAGTTCACAAGTCATGTATGGGTCAAAGACGAGATGTCCTCTTTTAGTCCACATCAGTTTCAATACATAAAACTTTGTTTAGATTTTATTTTATTTATATTTATTTATTTATATAGATTTTATTTATATACTTATATATTTATATAGTGTATTTTATTTTTATACACTCAACGGCCACTTTATTAGGTACATCTTACTAGTACCGGGTTGGACCGCCTTTTGCCTTCAGAACTGCCTTAATCCTTCGTGGCATAGATTCAAGGTACTGGAAATATTCCTCAGAGATTTTGGTCCATATTGACATGATAGCATTACCCGGTTGCTGCAGATTTGTCGGCTGCACATCTATGATGCAAATCTTCCGTTCCACCACATCCAAAAGGTGCTCTATTGGATTGAGACTGGTGACTGTGGAGGCCATTTGAGTACTGTGAACTCATTGTCATGTTCAAGAAACCAGTCTGAGATGATTCACGCTTTATGACATGGTGCGTTATTAGTAGCCATCAGAAGATGGGTACACTGTGGTCATAAAGAGATGTACATGATCAACAACAATACTCAGGTAGGCTGTGGAGTTTACAAGATGCTCAATTGGTACTAATGGGCCCAAAGTGTGCCAAGAGAATATCCCCCACACCCATTCTGCTGTTTGGTTTGAACTGCAGCAGATCGTCTTGACCATGTCTACATGCCTAAATGCATTGAGTTGCTGCCATGTTATTGGCTGATTAGATAGCATTAACAAGTGTCTACGACCGGTGAGTGTAGACATATAGCATATGAAATGCAAGCGTACATTTTAAAGTTTCAAATAATTATAGTCAAAATAAAATGTCAAACTGGGTGAAACAATATACTTGTTCTGACCTGTTCTTAATAAAATTTAACACAGTTTTTCTATTTTTATTTATTTTTGTAAATTATTACATATTTCTTGCAGACAATTGGCTTAAAGAGTGGTAACCATTTAATATCAATTAATTCATATAATTACAGTCTGCATTGTGATCTTTAAATATCAAAAGAGTCTTTTATTGTTATAAAATGATTCTTCATCTTAATATTGCAAGATGTTTTTGTTATATAAACTATTGTTATGCTGAATGACATTTTAGTGGGTGTCTTCTCTAAATCATTTTGTTTTCACACTTGAAACCCCTTTTCGTCTTTGACCCATATACCACTTTTAGTTTAGTTTTGTGGTGCTTTTGTGTTCTTTTTAAAGCTTGAATGCTAATTGCATGGTAAAAAACGACCTTTATTTCTTTTGTGTTCCACAGAAGAAAGAAAGAAAGTCATACGTGTTTGGAGTGACATAAGGGTGAATAAATGATGACACAACTTTCGTTTTGGGATGAACTAACCCTCTAATCCTCTGCTGATATCGCACGCCTTTTGTCATCCTTTCAACATGCCAGCAAACGCAAGACAGGTCCAAACTGAGCAGAAGCAACATCCAATTGTCTCAGCGGGGTGTAAAAGGGAATTTGCAGGAAGTGTTTTATGTGATAATGCAGCTGCCTGAATAGTCAATGCCCACCTACGCTGGCGCCTTGACAGAGGATCATAAATCGCTCAGTGCTTGTAAAAAATGCAGATGTGATAAACCCCCACGCCCCTTTTCATCCCAGAACAGCTGATAAAGTCGGCTCGTTCCAGCTGACAGGTAGGATTTAAGTAAAGGCTATTTAAATGGAGTGCTAGGAAGGCCTTTGTTTTGAGTTTCCCAGTGTCACATCTTTTCTAAGTTAAGTATCAGGTAGTGTTGGGTGCCAAATTTATACTTTTAAACCGACACAAGTACCTAAACAGTGCCTGAACCAACACTCAGAAAGAGCTACAAAATGGTGGATGACATAAAAATATTTTTTTTATTTAACAAAATATCTTGTTAACAATTTTTAGTTTACGTATCGATTCTCAATATTAACTTATGACTTGTTAACTGCATATTTTTAAGATATTGGATATTAATTTGTACTTATAAAGCACATATTCTGCATGATCTCATGCATATCCCTATCAATAGCTAAACACAACTAATAATAAAAAAAACATTAGTAAAATAATTAAATTAGGAGTTTATAGAGCAAAAAAGTCCTAGTTAATGGGTTGTTAATAGTGAGAATTGTACCCTAAAAAAAGTGACCCAACTATTTTATTTGGATACTATAATAAAAGTTTATATAAATATAAAATTGTAAGTGAATACAAAACAGCACATTTTAGGTTATCGCACACTTAATTCCAATTTTTAATCTGTAATTTTTGCACGTTACAAAAATAAAATTGACCTTATGTTACATTAACCGTATTGACAAACTGCATCCAAAACTTTTGTCTGTCATAATTTTTTTTTAAATTGGGTTCCATTATTTTATATCTGAAAATGCGTTTGAGAGGTGTTTCAAAGCCAGTTCAAATTACAGAATGCCGTCACTTGACCAGACAGATCACTTAATGACAAACACAGTGCATAAATTATTATAAAGACAGAATAAAGCAGAAAAAAATATGAAATAGGAAAAAACACATACAAAGATTTCAGACCTTTAGATTAATTTACAAAAAATCCTAAACCATCTAATCAATCTACCATAATTTAACACTTAATAGCATCTATTATTACTAAGTACTAATAAAGACAAAGTAGTCTGTTATTATTGTTATGCTACTACAAACCAGATTCACATCTCAACAATTCTTTTGCAGAAATAAGACCATATTTGCCTCATATTTGCAAAATATGGCATTTCTTCAGTTTTAAATTTCTTTATAACAATGGCATATACAGTGCATTGTTATAACCCTGCCATTGTGCTTTCTAAATCACACTCTCTCATGCAATAACATTGCATGTCTGTGCTTGTTCACAAAAGTTATGATTGCTACACTGTAAAACCCAAAAAGTTAAGGTAACTCAAACCATTTGATGAAAACTGATTTCAACAAACCATTTAAGTTCAAAAAACTAATCCTGATGAGTACTGTGAACTTAATCCATTTGAGTAAACAAAGCAACTTGAGCACAGTAAAACCCAATAAATGAAGAGAACTCAAACCGTTTGAGAAAACCGATTGCTACAAACCATTTGAGTTAAGAAACTAATCTATATGAGTACTGTGAACTTACTCTATTTAAGTTGAAGTGATGAGGTATTTAATTAACTCATCACCTTTAACACAGAGTTCAAAATTTTTTTCAAATTTGTAGAATTAACTTTTAGTAAATTTTGAGTTTACTACACTCATTTAATTTGATAAAGTTGACTGTTACTGTGTAAAAAAATGTATTTGCACTCATTTAAAGGGCAGTAGCTGATATTCATTTTTTAAACTTTATTACCTATTTGTAAACTCGTCAAGTCTATGGTTATTGCCTACTTAGATGTTGCTGCTGTAGTTCTGTCTCTCTTTTATCAACTGTGAAACAAACAATGGCTAACTTCAGTGCTGACATCTTGTGCACAAACTAAGACATGTAAAAACGATTCAAGGCACATATGTGAGCTGCTCATACATCATATGCAAGGTTAGAAAACTGCACATACACTCTGAGAAATAAACCTACAAGGGTGGTACCTTTACAAAAGTTACACTATTTAGGTAACAATATATATACACTTACTAATACACAAGTTACTAATTTGTATTTTAGGGTTCCAATATAGACTATTACAGGTACAAACATGTGCCTTTTGAAAAGTACATCACAGTGACAGCTCATGTATCTTTATTTCTGAGAGTGCACATTAAGCAGGTTTAACAATAATTAATAAATTACAGCAATACTTAATAGATAAAATGAGCCTGTTGATTTCTTCATATAAATAAAAGCATGTTTCCAAACCCTAACAGCCTAGGAATTGAAATAGCACCAAAATAAGGCACAGAAATCTGCATTCTGAATCAATCACATTGGCACTGTGATTCAGTATCCAAAGTCCGTCTCCGACTTTGCCATAGATCTCCACAGGTGGTCAAGAAGCTTTTTCAGTGCCATGACATGCTCGTATGGCTTCCCAGTGGAGCTTGCCAGGAGTTGGTTGATATTATATGCATAAAGCTTCACACATCGACTTAAACAACTCCGGTTTCACGCGCACACACAGCCTTTATGACCGGTGCTTTTTTATGTTTCCGATAGCTGCTGGAATGCCGAGCACTGTAACAGCACCCCCAGGACCACACATTTGCGGTTCTACATCGTAGGTGGTTGTATCTCATTTCACTGTGAGGGGTCAGAGTCTTCGCAGACCGAGAAACCCAGCTCTGAAATTCCCTGTGGCCCAAGCGTGATCCTCTCATCTTCCAGACTTCCGCTTCTTCCTCTTTTGCCTTAAGAGTTCTCTGTATAATACTGTTTTTTTTTCACACTCTGAGCTGGCCTATGTGATAGATCGGGCTCTCATTGAGAGAATAAAGCTCGGCTGACATGCTCCAAAACCCCCAGCCATGCACCAGTACATCTTCACTTGAAAGTGCATTGGATATACACACCATTTCAGAATCTGTTTCAAAGAGCAAAGAGTGTTAAAGCTGGTATGGAGATTTAGTGTTCAAATGCCTAATAGGGAATAACTATGCATGTCATTATCAAGACGTAGTTCTAAAATGCAGCCCGGGTTGACGGTGAAAGTGTCCCTGAATTAGAGCTCTATGATTTTGAAGATGTGGATGGAGTTGTGAAATGAACGCATCAAATTGAAATTAACTGGATGTCACGGAATGTTGTGGAAATTTCTGATCAATAAGTGGAATTATTATTATTTATTTTTTTAATTAAAGGTGCAGTAGAAAATTGTGTTCAGTTTTTGTTGTGTTGGTTAAACGTCTCTTCACATTGCAATAGTAATTATTAAACTAAATGACCTAAATGCATTTATATGTATTTGTATATTCTAAGTAAGGCATAAGTTCATCCAATTAAAATTTGTCAGGCCGATAATTCCCATAATTCTGATAAGTAGCCCAAACTGTTAGTTCACAATTGTAGATTTGTACATCTGCGCACCCCTTCACACAGATCCGTCGTTTGCGCGTACACGTGTGCCGCATTCATGTGCACAAGAGAGTGTGAAAGCAGTAAAAACAAATGCTGAATCAAAACTTTTTAAAATCCTGAATCAATATTGGAGTTAGTTTTGCACGCTGGAGGAAGGCCGACACCATGACTGAAGTGTTTCTTTTAGACAGGTTTTAGTCATGCAAAGCTTATGTAGATTTTCTGGTTTACAAATGTGTGATATGCACAGAAGTGTTGTTCAGCCACTGAAATCTTCCAGCGAAAGATTGATGTGACTATTTTCAGTTTTATAAGGGACCTTTTAAAGCATCGATAATATAGATTTTTATTTAGTTTAACAACAAAAAATAGCACTATTCCGCCTATAGCCTACTTTACTGAGGTGAAGTTGGTTTTATATTTACATCACATTGCTTCATTTTTAAACAATGACAACCTGTGACATGCTCACTATATTGTTTACCATGCAACTTTGAATATTTGTTGTGAAATAGTATGTAAGTATGGCTTAGTAATAAGTGTAATTCCTGCACGCCGCTGGCCGAGGACTAAGCATACAGATGCTATAGGACAAAGCATGTGAGAGAGTGAGACCAGCAATCCTTCTTGCATGCATGAAGTATTGCACAAGTATATCATGACAAGTTTTGCCTGCTACAAAACTGAAAACCTGCTCGATATAATACAGTTTTTTGTTCAGAATTGTAGTATTATAAAGTACTATAAAGTAATCTAACTGGTGAATGACATGATCTAGTGGGTTATCTACTGTCATCTTTAAGGTGCGCATTTGTGATTTCAGGAGGCATGGCTTTGGATGGCAGAGGAGGGACTGTGTTTTCTAAGCTATTATGCTAACAGATAGCATTTTGGCAAATCACTGCACCTTTAATGCTTGAAAAAGAACCTACAAAAATTCCAAATAACAATACAAGCACAAATCCTAATACAATTTCAAAAAGTCCAAATACCAGGAAGAAAACAACAATAATAATACAATTAAATGATAAGATTAATACAAAGTGCAGACAACAAACTACAAGGTGCTCAATCTTCAAAAAAGGTTTTTAAAAGATTAAATAATTTGAGTTTTTATGATGCATAAGCATCAAATAAGTTAAACGTAGGACTGTTTAATTAATCAAAAAATGTTGTTTTTTTTTTTTTCAAAAAACTGCATATGCCAAATGGGTAAATGTAAAATACTGTTAGTCAAGCAACTGAAATTTCGTCACCTAAGAATTATAAGGTTCTATCTGACATGTTTGTTATTCACATATTCTTATTAAATGACAACGTATTTACATTATGTGAGGTTTTTGTATAAGTTGTTTACATTTTAAGACTTTTTATTAAAAAAAAAAGATTTTATCTACTAAATCAAACTCTAGCTTGGATCTATAAGGTTCTTTCTGTGCATGAGGACCAATCAGGATCATCTTTTTTTGTTTTTTCGCCAGTTGACAGCAGGAAAGACCAGAAAGAAACAAAGAATCAGAGTCTAAATAGTGCCGCACAAGACAAAATTGAGAAGAAACCTGAAACTCAAAAGATGTGTGTTAATGTGATGATTAATTTGAAGCATTTTTTCACATTGAAATGAACGAGTACATTTTACATGGTTGAAAAAGAAACAGTTATTAAAAAATTTAATATGTTAAATGTGAAATAGTTATTTGTTTATATATAGTCAGTGTTACATTTTTCAGTGTTTATTAAACTCATTTGCTCATTGTCTTTTTTCTTATAAAGTCTTTAAATTTGATATTAATCCTTGAAGGTCAAATATTTAATTTAAATCATGGGGCATATAATTCAATAAATTTAACTAAATAATTCATATAAAGCATATAATTCAATAAATATGACCATATTAATTACATAAAATTAACATCTGCACTAGTTAAAAGAAAAAAAAATTCACCCTAAAACATTAAATAAATGTTACAGAAAGCAAAAATTTTACTTTCTCAAACATCAACACATTGTTATAACAGTTTTTTTTTATAAAATTAATAACCAGACTAATTGTATTTGTTCAATCAATGATTTGCCAGATAGAACCTTATAATTCCAAGTGGAAAATTACTTTTAAGAATTAAAATATTCTGTCTGCATTTGTTTATTTTACCCCAATTTGAAAATTGAAGATAATTTTGATAATTTACATTTAAACTACATTAAGGGTCTCTGTCATGTTAATGTATGAAAGAGAACTGGTACAAACATATTGTTTATAATATGGAATGCAAATTCTTTGAAACTCAATATCCCAAAATCAATTGGACACAGATGAAGCCTTATAATTCTAAGGCAACGATATGGTTTTAATTATTATTTTTTATTAATTTTTTTGATTGCCCCTTAAACATCATAAATGTAATTATTTGTAATCCAATGTAATACATTTGGTTTGCAGTCAAGAGTCCTCACAACAGTGCCACACAAAAAAACCCACATAGTAACAAAAACAATTGGACATAAAAACAAAAACAACATTTTTTTTTTTTTATAAATAATCTCTTTAAGTGTCCCCAACCCCTATGCCTTATTAAAATGTCCAATAGCTGCTATGAAACTATTTTTGTATCATTTAGTTCTATAGCTTGATACTAAAAACCTCCAACCAGAAGGAAGGAGCTGAAACTCTCAGTGTAGGGGATGAAGTCACTTAAAACTGAATTTGTAATTCTCTTTTCAGCCTGGTGTACAAAGCCTCCAGATTGTGTAGTGACACCCCAGTCAGCTTACTGGACCACTTAACTATCTGATTTAGTGTGTAGTGATTTAGTGTTTTATTCTTAATAGAAAGGTTTCCAAACCATGATGCCACAGTAAATGAAAAAAGGGATTCAAGAAAAGCATGGTAAAATATAATCATTGTGTGTTTATCAATATGGAAACGGTTTAACTTTCTCAAACAGAATAGTCGCTGGTGCCCCTTCATGTAAACATTTTCTATTGCATCGTCAACAGTTTAAATGGATTTTCATGGTCTACAGGTGAAAAATGTCACAAAAAAAAACTCAAACAATCAAAATGTCTGGAATATAATACAAGGGTTATTAAATTGTGATGAATTCGTTAAGTTTCATGATTTAATATATTTGAGGGGGAAAAAACATCTCTTCAGAAGGTCTTATGGATGTGTTTCTCTCTCCAACAGCTCCACCAAACAACATCTCAGTGCTGGCAGAAAACACTCCAGCGCCATTTAGCCGATATCAGGCCCAAAACCTCACTCTGGTCTGCACTGCCAAAGGAGGAAAACCAGCTCCATCGGTGAGTCTCAGCAGTTTCATGCACAAACACATGCAGGTTATAATGAGCAGCATTCACAGTGTCCAGAAGAATTTTATTTTATTTTATTTAGATTTATTTAATTGAATTGAATTTGATTTATTATGGGGGTTTTTGGTGCAAAGGTCAATTATTTTGCTGATGGCAGAGATGTATCTAATATTGGAAAGATGGGGGTTTTATTTCCTTTATCTGCATTATAATGAAGGGAGTTCTGGATTTTTTTTTTTTTTTTCGCTGATGTTCAAACTTTCAGGTCAGTGGATTTGCAGCTCATTACAGCATCCATCATCAGAAACCAAAAAGCATGCAAATGTGTCAGTGATTCATTGAATTGTTCCTTGATCCCTGGTTTAACAAGATTAATTGCTCCTTTAGATCAGTTTGTGAAAACTGCTGTTTAGGATTCAGTGTTATTGATTTAAGATTTGTTGACTTGTAATTGAATAAAATTGATTTGGACTCTATTAAAACAATGGAAGATCAGAAGAAGCGTGTAACCTAACTAAAGAGACATTTTACATTTCTGTATCTGACTTTATTTACAGTACCTATTTGTGTGCATGTAATAACATTTTGTTATTCGCACAAATAAAAATAACTAGATATTTCAAAGTATGCTTTTGTGCTTCACAGGATGATAAGTTACTTAGGATAAATAAATGAATGAAAGAATTAGGTATTTAGTAGTAAATAAAAGTGAAAAATATATATCTTTTCTATTCCCTTTGGAGGCACGAAGGGGGTGTAGTGGGGGGTTGTTTGCTCAGACTGATCAGAGTATAACATCTGTCGTGTGAGAGCAATTCAGATGCATTTAAAATCTCACGCATAGCTCTGCTTGAAGTAGAACACTAACAGTGAGCGGCACAGTTTTGTCTACGGCAGATACTCACACATATTACATTTGTTGTTTCATGATATGAGAAGAGTAAACATTGCATTATGCTCAGATAATTTTACCTTGAACTTGAAGAAATCTGTTGTTGTTGTTATTATATTGCAGAATGTGTTCTCAAACTAATAATTTTTTAAAACAAAGAGGTGTGGAAAATACTCTCTAAAGTTTGTATGTCGTATGCAAAATGTTAAAGTGAAAACTCAAGCATAGCAGCCCTTAAAGAGCCCCTATTATGCAATTAAAAAAGGTCATATTTTGGTTTTGAGGGTGCCCAACAACAGTCTGACATGCATGCAAGGTCAAAAAACAGTTTTATTGTCTTATAATATGCAATTCAAGAGTTCACACTTAGATATTGCTTGACACTATTAGCAGGTTTGGCATGCTGTCCCGGGGGAGAACCCTGAGCTCTGAGATAATTGAGCCCAGGGCTCCCGTCTGGTCGATTGAGCATGTAAGGGGAGTATGAAATCAGGTAATTCTCAAGAGCTCTCCGTGGTAAAGGAAAAAAAGGGGGAGAAGGGGTGGATGGGGGGTTTCTTTGGAAAACGAAGATAAGGGAGTACTTTTTTTTTTGCTAGACTACTTATAGTGAGTTTGGATTAATCTGATTGGCTAACTAATGATTGTAGATGAGAGACCAGCTGCGATCAATCATATCACGTGCTCCTCTCGAAATTAGTTATTAGAAATTAATAGTTTTTTTTTGAGAAAGGGAGAGTAAAAAGGGCTCCTGCGAGAGCAAAGGGTGGCACAGACTCCTGCGGGAGCCCGAGCAGGGTCGGCGTGAGCATTGAATACTCCTGCGGGAGTAGAGATTAGGGGAGACCCCTGCGGGAGTCAGAGCCATGGGGTGGGCGGGGATCCTGCTGAAAAAAAGGTAGTGGGGAGGTGAGGACTCCAGCTGGATAGGGACGAGAAGGCAGGGGGGGCATAGACTCAGAGGGAGTAAATTGTTTAAGGAACACTCCTAGTGGAGATAGAGCTGGGAAGTGACAGCACTATATATAAACATATATATATGACATGGCTGGGTCATGCCCTTGCCCTTGAGTGGTTAGTGTGGTTGGGTTGAGCCCGCGCCTTTGGGCGCTGAAATCAGGGTGTCTGGTTTTGAGGGTCTTCTGGCTTCTTTGAGATGCCTGTGGCTAAGGCAAATGTGGGATTTGATGGCGTCGGAAGACCACCTTCCCAGTGTTTGTATGTGCTGTTGTGATAGCCTTTGTGTGCTGCTGTGGTGGTGGCTCCGATTCTAAATAAGTGGCTAGAGTATGATTCTGATGGGAAGCCTGAATGGTGGAGGACTGCTTTGAGGTGTTTTTGGAACCAAAAACGTGTTACTGGGTGGTTAGTGTCATCTATGAAAGGGGGGAGAGGGGATTTAAGCTTGTTCTTGTAATTTCGGAGCATCTGAGAAACCCCAAAAAGGCGAGAGTAAACATTGCATCAAAAGCGTGATCTGTATGAATAGACAGGTAGCTTTTTTCTGAATGCATTTGGAAAGTATGTTGAGTGTAATGGGCAGCCTGTAGTCTGGCGGCGGACTTTTCGGATGCCTTAGTAAGAAGGTTGATATGGAAATCAGATGTGGAACCAAGCGTTAACTTGTGGAAAAATTTGGATTCTGCTTAGATAGCTTTTGATAGAGCTGGCTTGGATGTGTTTGTGAATGGAGATATGTGATGAATAAACTGTTTGTAAGCGGGGAAATTATGGAATGAAGTGTTGTGCGGGGAATGAAAATGTTTGGATATTTTCTGTGCAGTGAGGAATTATTGTGATGTCTTGGGGGTTACTTCTTAAAATATAAATAAATATATACATATAAATATATACATATATATACATATACATATACATATATATATA
>CAIGQZ010032461.1:11510346-11529464 GCA_903798205.1 Danio tinwini | reverse complement strand
ATATATATATAAATATATATATGCCATTTAAAAAATGATTTAGAATCATTCTATTAACCAATAGTCAAACAAATAAATACAGTGTTCCTTTTGCTTTCAAATATTTAGCCTCAGAGCTTTTATTCTGGTGGAAAACTGCAGGAAGATGTTTATTATGAAATGCAGATATACAAATCATTCTAACAAGATGATTTATTGCAAACTGAGCCACTCTGAAACACTAAAAACATTATTTTCATGATATGCTCAGTTGAAAACATGCCTATGTGTGCTGCACTTCAGTATATTTATTTAATGAATTACAACACCGTCTTTAACATTTGATAATCATGCTTAACCACTGAGTATTCTCAGAATTAATCATTCATTTATTTTCCTTTGGCTTAGTCCCTTTATTCATCAAGGATCACCGCAGTGGAATGAACCACCAACTTATCAAGCACATGTTTTTACACAGCGGATGCCTTTTCAGCTGCAACCCAGTTCTGGGAAACATCCATACACACTCATTCACACACATACACTACTGACAATTTAGTTTATTCAATTCACCTATAGTGCATTTCTTTGGACTCTGGGGAAAACCGGAAGCACCCGGAGGAAACCCACGCAAACACAGAGAGAACATGCAAACTCCACACAGAAATGCCAACTGGACCAGCCGGGACTCAAACCAGTGACCTTCTTGCTGTGAGGCGACTGTGCTAACCACTGAACCACCATGTCACCCATTCTCCAAATTAATTTGAGAAAAAAAGTAAAATGTTTAAGTAAAATATAAACATTTTATTCATATTTAAATGTTAAATCTTGTTTAAAAAGCACAACCCATTTTTTTCAGAAGCATGTTGATAAGTACATGCTAGTGGAGCATCAGCAGCAGCATAAACTCTGCGATGTGTTCAAAAGAGCTGCATTACAGTATGAATAATTGAAGAGGCCGTGTTTGTGAAGAAGCAGGCTGGAATGAGCTGAGCATGTTGTGTGACCGTTACCTTAGTGATTAGCATGGCTATGAATAGGAGTTCTGTGCACTATTTGCAGAGGCAGCTTCACGCTCTCTCTCTCTCCATCTCTCTCTCTCTCTCTCTCTCTCTCTCTCTCTCTCTCTCTCTCTCTCTCTCTCTCTCTCTCTCTCTCTCTCTCTCTCTCTCTCTCTCTCTCTCTCTCTCTCTCTCTCTCTCTCTCTTGTTCTGATGTAACCCAGATTACAGCAGAGGATTTATAGCTCCACGTGCTGGAGACATGCAGGTACTACAGGACATCTGACATGATGAGGATAGTGATATTATCATATATTTTTGATTGTGGTGGTTGTCAGCTTTTAGCTTATTGTTTTACCAGCATTTCTATTTATTTGGGGTGTCCTGTATGATTATAAAACTATTTGTATATTTTAGCAATTCAGTTATGTTATAAATAAATAAACAATCTTTATTTCAAAAATTATTTGTTTTTAAAGTAAATATTTGTCATTACAATAAACATTTTCCTTTTGAATTACTAGTTTTAACCAAAATATTAACATAACCTATTTAAAAAAGGATATAATAGACTTTTTGAGCCCTAAATCCTTATTTTAGACTCAAATCTAAAATATCATGAGGCACTGAACTCTAAAAATTCATCGTTGCCGTATAATTGTATAATATTTCAGGTTTGTATTTAGTTTTTTTACATTATGCTTTTATTCTGATCAACTAAATGCATACCTGTCAACCCTCCCGTTTTTCTCAGGATTCTCCTGTATTTTACAATTCTTTCCTGCTGTCATCCCGTAAAGGTATTTTCCCGTATTTTCAATTTTTCTATGAAGGGTGACAATAAACATTAGAGAGCCGACCCTCCCTATACGCATACCATACCGCCAAACCATCAGGGGGTGCCGCTTTCTCTTAAATGTGAATCTGTTCTGTGCTTTCATTTTTTTTAAACATGAAAAAACTTTGAAATAAATATAAAAACGGCAGGACTTCCTTCCTTTCCATTACAGGTGCCATTGCCCCTACTGACACTGTTTCCCAAACGGATTCTGTACACACGATTTAAAGCAGAGCGAAGGTGAACACTCTAGCTTTTGGGTGCGTGTTTGAATACAGACAAATACACATAATACTGTAATAATAATAATAATAATAACAACTAAACATGTCAATCTTGCTGGGTTTTCTTTTAAAAACAGCAATTTTTGTCTTAAATTAGCATAAAAAATTAGAAAAGCTATCAAATGCTTTCATTATAGATCTGTGCATTTTAAAAGTGACACCTCTGTTATTTAATGTAATCAAATGAAAAATCTAAATGAGAGATTTATACGCTGCTCTTTGAATAGGCTAAACTGTTTGCTAATTTATTTGCAGATTTTTCTAATGTATACTATTTATTCTATCATTTGTAAATAATAATAAAAATAATAATATAAAGATGATAAAACATATTAATGACCGTTTCAACTGTTTATTTAGAATCAAACTGCTCCAGATGAACATATTTAGTAATTTTGGACATTTGTATTATTTATTTTTTTTGGAGTGGGGTGGGGGGTATCCCTTATTTTCACATCCCAATGTTGACAGGTATGACTAAATGTCACCTTGGTGAGTGTAATATAATTTTTTTAACAAACCAAACAACTGAATAAATGAATAAATTGGATGTTGGTCATCTTTTTTTAATAGCATATGAGTCAAGAATTTTAAACTATAGAAATTCTCGACTGTAATAGTAATTCATATTTTACATTCATCATTAATTTAAATGAATAAATGTATCATTTTTATTTGCTTCATTTAATAAGCATGAAAGTCTGATCAGGCAGGTAAAAGCAAAAAAAATAAAATAACTACCATCACCAATCATAGCTTGCTCGTTCACTGAATGCTTAATCCAAAGCAAGTTATGCTACACTCCTTACAGTTCCAGCCCCCCTGAAGGGTTTATTCAGCCTTGATATAGTGTGTTTACATGGCAAACAGGTATGTGATAAACTGTGGTGTTCATGTTGCAATGCACTTGCTCAGGAAACTCCCTCGTGTGACTTTGTTTGACTAAGTAAAAGCGAGGCCTATAGATCCTCTGTACGCTGCAATTGAACTAGCCTCTATTCAGCCATAGCATGAGTTATTGCATTGTCCTTTCTAAAAGCCTCAGCAGTCGATGCATTGTTTTGTTATCTCACACGGCCACTAATATTAGCCATTAGCTGCTGTCTGGAGCCTTAGCTATTAGCATGAGGTTTCCACTATGCATCCGCTTTTGTCTGTTCTTCCCTGTGGCCGCAGGCGCAAATAGTCAGATAATGCAAGTAAAAGCCACAGTGTGGGATACGCTGTTAACCTCTCTCAGCGGCAGAGATAAAGTGTGCACTTTAGAGCACATTAGCCGCAAAAACAAGCGCTAGACTCTCCGCTGTCACTGAAATCTTGTGACATTGCTAGCAGGAAACAAGACTTCTCAAGGACTTGAGCTTAATTCGCCCATGTTACATTATGTTTATTTACCCGGCAGAGTGCGGGGGCATAAATGCGGGGATCAAGTCAAAGTCAGACGAAAACACATACATAAAAGAAAAGGCCAAAGAAAGGGCTGTGGTTCAAGGAAAGGGCTTGTTTAATGCAGTGACATTTTGGCTCTTGTGTGGATTGTGGATAGATTTTTAAGATAATTTGTTGTTCGTTTACTCATCCTATGGTCTATGAACATCCAAGATGTAGGTGAGTTTTTGTCTTTAGTAAAACAATGTAGTGGTGATTTTCAGCTGAAGCAGGAGCCTTAAAGTAACTATTTACCACACCTGCCAATGGCCGATGACATCAGAAAATACTTTACTAGCCATAAAACATTTCTACAAATACAATTATTATTCCTACTATTAAAATGACTAACCATATACAGTGTGTGTGTATGTGTGTTTTTTTTACATTTCCCTTACAAAAAACAGCAATATATAAAGTATAACTGCAGTAAAATTAAGTACAATTGCAAAATTGCAATACAATGAAGTATAAACACAGTACAAATACAGTACAGTAAAGTTCAACAGCAGTATAAGTTGCAGTAAACTGGAGTAAAAACAAGTAAACTCCATCTTTTCTGCACGTGTGCTGCTGTAGTTTAACATGTCAATTGTACAATTGTCAATCAATACTGCACTTGTGTTCCAAGGTGTTTGTTTTTCCACATCTTCGAAGAATATTTTTTACTTTTTTCAGGGATGTGTTTTTGGATTCAAGTCATTTTCTAATTAGAATGTTAAGAGTTTATTTGCAAAAACAAATAATAATAATAAAATAACTGCAGTGAACAGAACAGTACAACAGCAGTAGCTTACATGCAAGGATAACTGTGGCAAAATTCAATGCAACTGCAAACTTGCAGAATAAGTAGGTATTAAAACACAGTTTAACTACAATGCAATAAAGTTCAACTTAGGTACATAAGTATTAAAAGTGCACTTTAGTTTTATTATGTATTGCAGATCTAAATTGTAGATTGTAGATGCATTTCTGTAGTTAGTTATCCTTCTGAAAAGTGCAATACAGTATATTGTGGTAGTACTTCAGCAATACAACCGAAGTACTAAAACCTCATTTGGAAACCATTGTCCACCGAGCAGGAAAAGTTGTAGTTGTACTGCAGTTATATTGTAGAAGTACTTTAGTTATCTTGCAAAAGCGGTATGGCAGTTGTACTGTAGTAGTACTTCAGTTGTACTGCAGTAGTAGTAGTTGCAGTGCTTCAGTACCATTGCAGTAATTGTATTGCATTATAGTAGTAGTATCAATTCAGTACTATTGCAGTAGTTGTACTACAGTTGTACTGTAGTAGTACTTCAGTTGTATTGAAGTAGATGTACTGCAGTTGGTTGTATTGTAGTAATACTGCAATGTACTTAAATAATGCATTTTTTTTCATGTCCAAAAACTGCACTTTTCAGAAGTTAACTAAAACCGCAATATTCCCTTAAAAACTGCAGTATTCTTTAAAAAAAACTGCAGTAATTTTTTGTAAGGGTTGTTTTTTAACAGCATCTAGAAAGATAGCCAATCACTGCTCAGAACGTATTTGTGTGTATGTGTATTACTTTACAATCCTGTCATCGATGACAGAACTAATTTAGGCTGAATGACGCTGAGCATTGTCCTAGAATATTTTGTTTTAAATTTGCCAATCTTAGGGCAGGTAATTTACCAATTACCCATCACTTTAAAAAAAAACGTAATTACGCTAGATTTTATGCTGTAATCTGCAAAGTGTTTTCAGAGCCAGCGTGCACATTCAGTTTACAGTCATTCAATGATGTATATGACTATTGTAATGCAAAACAACATGGCGCATCAGTTTTTGTTTACTTAAGAGTCTTTATTTAAACATCCAAAGTAACACAGTCATGCAACAGTTAGATGGAAATGTGTTAGAGAGTAATTTATTTAAATGTTTCTGGGTAAATGATTGACTGATCCAGCCAATCATCTTGTCTTTGGAGAAATTGAGTTCATTTTCTTATGTTACTCTCACTAGTTTTTTTTTTTTTTTTGTACTAGAATTTTTTAGTTTTACCCACCAACTGGTGATTACCAGTCCTTCATATTCAATTAAGTTCAAGTTTATTTATATTGCGCTTTTAACAATAATTATCATCCATTAGCAACTTTACAAAAAGGTGCACATTGTTACTACATTACAGTTGAAATAAAAAAAAATGTTAATGAGTTAATGAGATGTCTCTGTGTATAATACATGTTTGGTGAAGTGTATTTGTGCATTAAGTGTTTGTGTTGCACTTGAAGTCCTCAGAGGGTGGGCATCATCTCTTCAAGTGCTCATAGAGTTGGCATCATTTCTTCACAGGTCTTGGATCTGATCAATTGGCACTGCATAATCTCTAGAGACCTCGGGATGGGCATCTCCAGGTGGAACTAGACAGCAAAGAGAATTATTGTAGCTGCTGTTCATAGTTTATTTGAGCAGGAGATAGTAGTGTCAATGTAAAAGAATGCATCTGAAAAATATGGTTTTAACTCAATCCTACAGTTATATGATGCATTTATTTTAAATATCCTTTACTAAGAAGGCAGGAATTGTAAAGAAAATAAAATTGGGGTGATATGATTGTACTTTCTAGACCTGGTAAGAACTCTAGCAGGTGCATTTTGAACTAACTGAAGTTTATTAATAGGGGATAATGGGCAACCAGCAAACAGAGCATTGCATTAATCCAGTCTAGAGGTCATAAAAACATGACAGTTCTTGATTGAAATGTCCAAATTATTTTAAGTGAATAAACTAGTCTTTGTGAACTCACCTTTTTTTACACAATCCACTTGAATTATAACAAAAATATCAACCCCTATTTTTTAGTGCTCAGTTTACACATGCTCATATCACCGGCTCATCAGTTCTTCCATTTGAGTCTATTTCCTCAGTTCAGTCAATGTTGGACTAACTGGAGCATTGAATGAGTTGGCAGAAACTAGCATCATATAATCACGTATCTGGACTATCAGGTGCATCCAAAGTGAGTTTTGACTGAGAAACTTGAGGCACAAATTGTTCAGTTGCAGATGATTCAGCCATTTTACTGAACTGGTTCAAACGATTGATTCATTCATGAGCCACGCATCACCACTTCAGTGTATTGTCAGGGGTATTCATGTTGTTTTGTTTAAATTTAGTTTTTTTTTTCACTCTAAAAGTGCCAGTAGCTATTGACTTGAATTTTACCAAAAAGATTACCAAAAATCACAATTTCATCTAAAATTCTTCATTAATGTTCTTCTGAGGAAAAAAGTTCCCTACTGTAAATCTTGAAAGTCCCCAGGGAGTGTAAATGAGCAGCATTTTTTTTATTTTTGGATGAACTATCCCTTTGAAGTTCCCAACAATCTGAACAGACAAGCAGATTATATATAACATATATCTACAGCGGATTCCTCTCTTTCCTTCTTGTGGAGGGTAGAAAAAGGAGGGAATGAGAGTAAAAGACTAAAAGGGGTACAAGCGGAGCACTGTGCAAACATTAATGCTACAGGCATTAGGCCTACTGAATTTAATACACATATCTGGAGGTTGTGTGTTGAAGTGGAAACTTAATTCCCTGTCAAGTGATTTACCAGCCGGGAATCTTAATACCCAAATGCACTGTAGTGGAGAAAGGCTGTTGCTAGTGGAACATAAACACAAAGCAGAAAGTGTGTCAAGTATTTGCCATTCACCGGTGCTGTGGGCTGAACGAAGCTGAGCATTGCCCTAGATCCTTTTGTTTAAATTTGCCAATCATAGGGCAGACAATTTCACAATTGACTTTGATTGCTTCCTTTCTCTATTTAAAATTTTCCCATACCTTTAAAAAAGTTATACTGGATTTCATGCTGGAGATGTGTAGTCTGCAAAGTGATTTCAGAGCCAGCATGCATATTCAGCTTACAGTCATTCAGTGATGTGCGTGACTACTGTAATACAAAACAACATGGTGCATTAGTCTTTGTTTATGAGTCTTAAGAGTCTTGAGAACATATTTAAACCTCCAGAGTAATTTGGCATGTTTATGCAGTCCCAAGAATATCAAATGCAAAAGTCAGAAAGAAATATTTTACAGGATTATTTTAATGTATCTGATTGATTGATTGATTGATTGATTGATTGATTGATTGATTGATGTTTCCATTGTTTAAATTATTTATTTAATATACTTATTTATTGATTTTTATTTTATGGCAGTCCGTCCATTTGTTTGTCCGTTTGTTCGTCCGTTCGTTCATTCGTTTGTTCTTTCATTACATACATTCAACTTCATGCAGCGCTGCGCAGATCGAACAAAATCTGTCTTAAAGCGGTGCATGCCCGTTAGGAATTTTGTCCGGATTGACGCTGTGCGGACTGTCACATGTGGCATCAAAGTATCGTGACAGCACTCTGAGATCAGACGATTGATTTAGCCGGAGCTGCATCTGAAGAGCGACTGCAGGAGCTGCTATGACGACACCGATATTACAGGACCACGTGTGATTCAGGTTTATTATTGGACAAATTCCGATGTCAAAACAAACAAACCTCTCATACCCTCTCTATCTTGTATACATCATGCTTATTTAAAGACTACACATATTTTACTGCAGTATTATCTTTTGTTAAATAATTTGTTTATAAAGGCTAGATTGTTTGCAGAGGTTTATTTTCGACTTTTTTATACAGACTGTTTACTGCATTCAGCTCCATGAACAATTTAAATTATATTTTTTGTGAATAACCAAATATTAACTTAAATAAGTCTTACAGACTTGTAATAAAATAATTAGTATCATTGATCCTGACACACTAAAGGTTTCTTAACAAATTAAGTTAAAGAACTATTTTATTAAATAATTATAAAATGATTTATATGATTATAAAATCTATATATTTTTCCTGTCTAGCCGTTTATGCACAAGTTTTAAAAGTGACATTGTACCTGCTCTTTCTGGGAAACTTCTACTTAAAGTGTAGCTCCCTTATTTTAGGAATGTCCCTTTGTTCAATCTTTTTGCATGAAAGTGCTTTTTTGAAAATGCTTTCATTATCCAAATAATCTTAATCATTGTTTAAGACTTAATCAAAACACATTGTTTTGACTTTTACATTAATATATATTGGAAAATTTTATATCTATAAATTTAAATAAATGCAAACCCCTTTTTAGCATATTCAAACAAGAAGTATTAGCCTAAAGAGTGATGTTTAAACTCCTAAAATGTATGCTTATTGCTTTGTATTTAATAGGCCTATTCATTTTTATGTTTACAGTATATTACCTTCTCGTTTCCTCTTATTTCTCTCATGCGTTTGTTATATATTTAATTCATAATTCCCTTATTGTTTAAAAATGAACTATAATTTGTAGAGACTGTATCCTGTTTTATTTGTACTGTAAATCTTTTGTTGTTATAAATAAAAAAATTATTATGATGCCATGTGTTCGGTCATCATGACTGCCGCAACTTTGAGCCCCGAAGTGTCCGGCTGTCTGTTTTTAACTCAGTCCCCGCCTGCGTTTGGCTAATATTACTAATCACCGGCTGAAGCCATGGTTCGAGTCAAACACACCTATTCATTTGTTAGCTCGTTTGTTCGGCCGCTCCTTTGTTCATACGTTCGCTCTGTTCGCTCGTACATTCGCACGTTTGTTCGTTTTTCGTTGTTCGCTCATTCAGTCAATAGCTCATTCGTTCACTTGCTCATTCACTCGTTTGTTTGTTCGTTTGTTTGTTTGCTCATTCGCTCACTCGTTCATTCATAATTC
The DNA here is from genome assembly GCA_903798205.1 of Danio tinwini. Taxonomy (NCBI): domain Eukaryota; kingdom Metazoa; phylum Chordata; class Actinopteri; order Cypriniformes; family Danionidae; genus Danio; species Danio tinwini. The sequence goes on along the minus strand of CAIGQZ010032461.1, from coordinate 11,520,187 downwards.
AAAAATCTATTTTTTATATTATTTTATTTTATTTGTTGCATTGTTTATTTACCTAATAACATGGGGAAATAATTCATCCATTCATTTCTTTTATTTAATTATATTTTTATTTATTGTATTTTTAAATATATATTTATTAGTTTGTTTATTTATTTTATTATTATTTTATTATTTAAGAAAAGCTTATTTTAAGACATACATATTTTTGTATAATTTAATTAAGTAATTTATTTATTTATTTATTTATTTATTTATTTATTTACCAATCAGCATTTTAATTAAGGCCTGTTGGCCTGGAATCCAAAGTGCACTAAACGATGTGTGACAGTTTATAAATTCAACTTATTGTTTAAGTGCAATTGAAGTGCATATAAACATATTAAAGTCTGTGAAAACTTGCACACTAAACTGACTGTGTCTCTTTCCAGGTATATTTCAAGCGGGACGGAGAATTAATAGAAGTGATCTCCTACGTTTCACCCACCGTGGGATATGAAGGTGCCGGCTCGGCTGGAGTGCGAGGAGCAAGACCTCTGATCAGCAGAGATCTAGACGACACTAAGCTGAGAAAGTCTCTATCTCTGTTAGGTCCGAATGACAGGCCCGGACGCCTCAACACGGAGAGCCCTGGACGGAGCTATATGGCTAGACAACCCGGCCAAGAGCCCAGTCCAGCCACGGAAACCATCCCAGAGACAGTGGTCAGCCGTGAGTTTCCACGCTGGGTACAGAGCACAGACCCCCTGTACTTCTTCAGCAACATACACATCCCTCAGAGTGACGGGACGGTGCTGGTTCAGGCCAAGCTCACCTGGACGCTGAATCCGCAGTTGGACAATGATGCCCTGTTTAGCTGCGAGGTCACGCACCCTGCGCTCTCTATGCCTATGCAGACTGAGGTCATACTGGGTAAGTCTGCCTTTTGATACCTTGGTCGGTTGCAAATCTCCTAAATTAGGGAACATGAACACATTATGAACACTTGATTTCAGAATGAATGTTTTCTCCAGCATCCAAAAATACTGTTGCTAAAGCCGTGCTAAAAGTACAGTGCGTAATAAAATAGGCAAGGCACTAAAAGGAAAACTCCACTTTTTTTAATAGGCTCATTTTACAACTCTCCCAGAGATAAACAGTTTGGTTTTATCATTTTTGAGGCAGCATTTTAGCTTAGATAAGCATAGATCACTGAATTGGATTCTGACCAAAGTGTTGATCATATTCATATTTAAATAAAAAATTAAGTATCTTAAGTAGGGCATCACGGGGCACAGTGAGTAGCACACTCACCTCGCAGCAAGAAGGTCATTGGTTTGAGCCCCGGCTGGTTCAGTTGGCATTTCTGTGTGGAGTTTGCATGTTCTCTCTGTGTTCGTGTGAGTTTCCTTCGGGTGCTCCAGTTTTCCCCACAGTCCAAAGACATGCGATACAGGTGAATTGAATAAGCTAAACTGGCCGTAGTGTATGTGTGTGAATGCAATAGTGTATGGATGTTTGTCAGTGTTGGGTTGCGGCTGGAACGGCATCCACTGTGTAAAACACATGCTGGATAAGTTGGCAGGTCATTCCGCTGTGGTGTCCCCTGCTAAGCTAAGCTAATAAAGGGACTAAGCCGAAAAAAAAATATGAATGAATGAATGAAGGAAGGAATCTTAAGTATAAAGAATCGCTTGATTCTTTTGCAGTTACATTGTGTACTAAACCTCATGGACGAAAAACTGTTGGCTAGATTCCAGGCCAACTTTATTGTCTATACTTTAATTCCAATGTTATAATCAAGAAAAATGCTGACAGCAGGTGCAATGATATTATGCAACAACTGAAAATCGTACAACCACAGAGACATTTGTGAGAGACTATTTAGAACTATTTTCAGGTACTGAATAATGTCATTATTCAGTGCATTATGCAGATGTCGTAGTCCAGAGTCACAATTGTATTCAGATGTGGCTATTGCCATGTTTTTTGGCACCAGGGATAAGGTCCTTATCAATGCAAGTAGACCACCAAGTCCATACCAAATTTAACATTTTAATCAACAGTATTTTTTCAACATTTATTAGCAGTAATAATATTAATTATAATAATATAGAAAGGGTTTTGTGAGTTCAGTATTGTAGTACATACTTAATTACTCAATCCCAGGACCGTTTATATCGAAGTTGATATTTAGCCGCACCATGTGTTTCGTAACATCTCATTTTTACGAGGTGGGTCGTTAGCCCAACGTTATACCCCCAACCTGGAGACCATACACATATACACTGCAGACAATTTAGCTTACCCAATTCACCTATAGCGCATGTCTTTGAACTATGGGAGAAACAGGAGCACCCGGAGGAAACCCACGCAAACACCGGGAGAACATGCAAACTCCACACAGAAAAATGGACTCAAACCAGCGACCTTCTTGCTGTGAGGTGACAGCGCTAACCACTGCGCCACCATGTCACCAGTATTGTAGTACAAACAGTATGGAATTGAGATTATTTTAATAATGTAAATGCTCAGCCAAAAAAGGACAATTTTCCGACTACCAACCTGACACGTTATCATTATGAGAAAGTACACACACAAAAACGTTACATATATGCTCATACTTAGCTGCAAAAAAGTACAATCAACATCATATTTGCCTTGTGCTTTTCATTAGTTTAATATCCTGCTTGATCGTAACCTCTATAGCATGCGTTTGTTCACTTGTGCATTGTGCTAATCATTCACCTCTGTGAAAATAATGTACAGTAAAGTGTTATAAAATAAAAGGGGAAAGTACATAAATGGACACTTGTGATCGTATCATTGAAAACGCATGTTAACACTAGCTGCAAACAGGCCCTTAGATCAATGTAAAAGCTTTGTTTTGACCTTCAACCTATTTATCCAGCTCCTCTCGTCCAATTCCAGGTGAATCCTTTTACATCCCCATCTGACAGATGCAGTGAGACCGACACTGGTTTCTATTTGTTGTTTAATTGCGTTACAGGCGAGCAGATTGCAGTTACTAATGCCGAATGCAAAATCTCCCAGTGACTGACAGGGCAATTCATTGAGCTGTCTGTGCAGTAGATTGAGTTAACTTAACCACGTTATTGAAAAAGTCAACCTGAATTAAACAAATCAGGCATAAAGGGAATCTTGCAGTGCGCTGGAAGACAGCATTGTTGCTGAATCTCACTTTTGCAGCTCATTCATAATCTTAAGAAAAGGTCTATAGCGTCTGCTAATTAAGATGCCAAGCTGCCTGTTTCATATTTGTGTCGGTAAAATTGGCTTGTTGCATGCACTTGTTTATAAGTAATGAAAGTCGTGGTGCAATACTGAGAAAGAATACTAGAATACCTTTGTATTTTCATGGATGAGAGGTGCTTTTTTTGCCGTTTTTGCTTTTAGAGCTACAACAAAGATGGCCTGACGATCCCATTATCACTTCAAAGGCAGCACTCACTTGTAGTCTCTGCTATCAGCCCTCAGAAAAAAAGGCAAGTGATGAGACGCAAGACAAGATAAACAGAGACGTTTCTCTCACTTAGTGCAGTGCAGAAAGAGATGAAGCAGGGGAAGGACAAAAAACGAGCGATAAGGTGAAGAAAGAGAGGATGATCTTGAAGTTGATGCGTGTTCCGTTCAATATTTCTCTCTCGTTCTCATTCTTTCTTGTTCTCGTCTCATTCCAGCGTGATCTCCCCCTGCGCGTTTCATGGCTGCTCGCAGTTTCTTTTGCAGACGTTTACCTCTAACCGTGAGAAAGAGAGAGATGTGATTTTATTTTTTGCTCAAACATGGTTTCCCGGTGTTTCTGAAATAATTATTAGAACCACAGGAGACTGGCACCAGGGTAAACTTTGATCTGGTGTAGATACGCCGATGCGATATACCAAACCGAATCATGAGATCTCCATGCAGCGCGTGAGGAATTGGGTAGTGATAAACGACAAGACAGATTCCCCTGGCGAATAACAGATCAAAGATTTGCTTTGCTTCTGTACGTGCGCTATATATTGTGTGGTGATAGAAATAGATCAGCTAGGAGAGGTTTTACTGTAACGTTTATACTGCGGTAAATGTATTTACACAGCTTTCGGTGGGTAGAACCGCTTTGTCACATGGAAAGCTGAAAATATGGTTCAGGATGTTTCATAAAGCCAGGCAGGAAAGATTATTTATTTAAAGGGAGATAAGCAGACTTTGTTCCTTGATATACTGTATTTTTTAGGTTAATCTTTTTAATTAGGTTTTATTTAATAAAAATAGTTCATTAATTTTCCTTCGGCTTAGTCCCTTTATTCATCAGGGGTTCGCCACAGCGGAATGAACTGCCCAGCTTATGTTTTACACAGCGAATGCTCATCCAGCTGCAATCCAGTACAGGGAAACATCCTTACACTCTCATTCACACACATACACTACAGCCATTTTCAAGAGTTCACACTTAGCTAATGATTGATTATAAATATAAAGATTTATTATTTGGCTTGTTCGTCATAAGATCCTCGAGCCCGGGGCTCCCTCCAGTTTGCAAGGTGAGAGGGGAGTTTGAGCTTACGTAAATCCCAATAACTCCCCTGCTGTTCTTGCTGTGAGGCAACAGTGCTAACCACTGGGCCACCGTGCCACCCATCTTTGAAAGAAGAAGGAGTAGGGGTGGAAGGCTGATTCTTCAAAATGAGCATAGCTGTTATATGGAACTTGGGGTATTTAAAGTGGCTTAGGAATCGTCTGATTGGTGAATCATAAATTGGATAATGCGGGACCAGTCGCAAGCAAGCATAAGCACATGATCCTCTCGAAATTAGTTTATGAATGAACTTCACTTCAATTCGCCTATAGCGCATGTGTTTGGATAGTGGAGGAGCACCTGGAGGAAACCGACACCAACACGGGGAGGACATGCAAACTCCACACAGAAATGCCAACTGATCCAGCTGGGACTGGAACCAGCAACCTTCTTGCTGTAAGGTGACAGTGCTAACCACAGAGCCACCGTGCCGCCCTATTAAAAATAGTTAATTACGCTATGCAAGATGAACTAGGAATGATAAAAAAATCTGTAGCATTTATTAGTTTTAGTTAATGCTACTTTTAAATTATGGTTAAATTTAAACCCAGAGATGTTTGGTCAACATTAGTTAGTGGGCTGTATGTATATATATATATATATATATATATATATATATATATATATATATATTCTCAACATCATAAGGTGTTAATATTTGGTTATATTTTTGTCGCCAGCATCTAAGGACAATGTTTTGATGTCCAATAACGACATGAAATGACAATGGTATATTGTTGATTTTCAGTTCTGTTGGAAAGTGATCAAAATCCAACGCTGAGCCAACATCCTTAACCAACGTTATATTGACATCAAATACTGACATTTGTTTGTCAGGTATGGCAACCAAAATTCAACATCTGTTAGACGTCATATTGGTATCATCCACACAATGTCAAGTTGTAACTTCATTAGATATTGATATTTAGCTTTTTTTAGGTTGCTTTGGAAAGTAATCAAAATGCAACGTCTGTCCGACATCGACCTGTGCCTGCTGGGTTGTTTACTATTATTCACAATTTATTTATTTATTTATTTATTTATTTATTTATTTATTTATTTATTTATTTATTTATTTATTTATTTATTTATTTATTAATTTTTATTATTATCCACCAAGTTCATAAAAAAGAAAGAAAGGAAAACAAAGAAAATGTTATTTGTAGTATTTAAAATGCATAGTGCACAAATTCATTTCCAGGTGTTGTTAAATAAAATTTAAATAAAATAAAAAAAGATTTAAAAATGGGTGAGTAAATAATGACTTGATTTTTTTTTGGGGGGGGGGGGGTCTAACCCTTTAAATCACTGCATTGTAAGTAAGTAAGTAAAATGTATTTATAGGCAACCTTTCAGAGACAAGAAATTGTTATTTACAGTAAAAAAGCATCAGTAGTATGACAGAAATGTATTAACAGCCAACCAACGATTGTGTCATGATTGACCTTAAAACTTATATAAACCACATTTTTGTTGGATTTTATTCCAAAATTTGAGTGCAAACTTAACAAGTGACGGTGTCTGCATCAAAGCAAGATTGTGTTTTTTGAACCTGCATCTTGAGAGCAGGAACATTTGCATCTGAAGCAGCACAAGGAAAAGACGGATGTTGTATCAGTGCTTGGTTAATAGTGAGAGATAAGTAAATTCGCTAGAGTACAGGGCTAGAAAAGCCTTGCTAACTTTTGACTTTTATATTTTAACAAGGCCTCGTCTTTGAAACAATCCAATCCAGAAATATATGTTCCTTAACCTGTTTCTTAAGAAACAAAAAGTGAGAGATGAAAAGCATTATTTCAGCTTCTCGTTCTTCTTACCTAGAGAATACAAAAATCTAAAATGTGCAGTTGTTGATTTTAATTGGATCTCACTTAAAATTCAAAGCATTAACAAACCTGGCTTGAGTTTGGCATAACCCCAAGTGACAGCAGTGAGCTCCTGTGTGCATAAATACTGGATGTGTGTGAGTGTTCCATGCTTACTTCTTTTGTTCTTTGCTTTTGGTTGCTTTTGAAGTCGAAATTAAATCCAAATTGACCATATTCATTTTCCTAATGAATGTAAGTTGTTTACTTGTGAATAATTAAGGGATATTTACACTAAAATTCTAACATCTGTAATAAATTATTTTTATTCCTATCCAAACTATATGATTTAAAATGTTTTATACCCCATTTTCACCTTTTTAGTGTCATTTACACTGTCCTAGTGGCCTTTAGATGGATACTTCGTTATCACAGAGAGAATATTTTGAAGAATGATGGAAACCTATAATCCTTAGTATTAGTTTTTCCTATGGATGCCAATAGTTATATGTTTTCAATATTGTTCAAAATATATTTTTTGTATGTTCAACAGAACATAAAAAAAGCTTAAACTGGTTTGGAACAAGGTCAAGGGTGAGTAAATGATGGCACAATTTTAATTTTTGTGTGAAGTAATGCCTTTAATGCAATACTACTCACAAAATTTGTAATGGCGCACCCTGCAATATCAACAGAACAACTTTTCAAACGCAGGGATGTGTATTGTGTCAGAAATTAGATCAAATCTTTGCAAAAGAATTCATTAAAAAGTTCAAAAGGAGAACATTTGTTTGAACTATGGAAGGGAAGTCAGTCACAACTTCCATTCCATACCGAGTGTGTGATATATTATGTATGCAATCACTCTAGTAGAAGGTTTCATTCCACTTACCATCCTGACACTTCCAGTACAGGTTATCCACTAACCTGTACTCAGTCAGAAAATGAAACGCAAGCCATAGGAGCATTCACCAGTCATAAATCTTTCACAGTTTTTAATATTTCCACATGAGACAGAAACATCTTGACAGCGACTCAAATTTGTTTTACATTTACTGAATATTCATGAGGCAAGGCTGGCACTGTGCTCTAAATGGATGTGGTTGGTCCATGGAGGCGGTGTTTCTGAACGCTGTCCTCACCTCAGAGCATCTCGGCTGGGCTTGTTGCCCTGACTTGGCTGTCTGTCAGTCATATCCAAACATGCAGTGATTCAGTCAATGCCTCTCCATAATTAAAGCTGAGCCAGGCTCAGCACTGAGGATTTGCATGGGTGAAGGTGCTACTGATTCAGCAAAAACACAGAAGGGGAATGAGTTATATTCTCACATCCAGAGGCTAGAGATGATCTATGTCTGCACACCAAGTTCCTCTACCCAATAGAGTGATAATAAGTACGCAGATGTTTTGTGCGGGTTGTGTGTGGGAGTGTGAATGAATCTTTGCGCATTCAATCCACCTTATTTCTACGTCAACTTCAGTATAGGCCACAGAAGTAAAGTTGATGGTTTAATCAAACCAAAACTTAGAAGAAAACAGGGCTCAAATATGATGTGATTTATTCTTCTTAAAAGACTTATGTGTATTGCTTGTTGAACATTTTTCTCAAATCGTCATATACAGTACAATTCAGTCACACCCATGGTGTAAATTTTAACACTGGTTCTGTGTGTATACACTCTCAGAAATAAAGAAATAAAGGTACACGATCTGTCACAGGGGTGGTACCTTTTCGAAATGTACAAATTTTAGCCTAAAAGGCCTATATTAATATAAAAAGGGTACATATTAGTACCTAAAAAGTACAAAAGTGTTCCTCCTAAAAATTGTAGGTACTAATATATACTATATAGTATACTATATATATATATATATATATATAGTACAAATGTGTACTTTTTGAAAAGGTACCACCCCAGTGACAGCTCGCATACCTTTATTTCTGAGAGTGTATGTGTCCACACTGTATGAGTGTAAAAGTTACAATTTTGACTTTTTTTTACATCCATTCTGTGTAAATTCAACAATAATAGTGTTAATTGTTAAACCTATTCAACATTAATCATTAGCCCCTTTCACACAGTGATACCGGTAAATATCCGGAAAATTACCAGAATGACTTTATCGGTAAATTCAAAAAAGCTCTTTTCATGCAGACAAGGACGTTCCAGAAGTTTTCCAGGAGACCATTCACACATCCATTTCAAAATACCGGTAAATTCTGACATCACTAACCATAAATGACTAACCATTTGACTACGTTACAAATGCTAATGATATGAAGGAACACTTTTGCATGTTGAGATGTACATTTGAGTTTGTACTGCAGCTTATGAGATGCTTTTTTTAAATGAAAGACTACTAGAGGTTGTTTCTTAAAAGTGGTTAAGAAAAGCGCGGATTAACGTAAAAAACCTGACTTCAATGAGCCGAACTAAATGTCCATGCTTAAATTGGTTCCATAACAGCAAGTTAAAGATCATTTAATCTAACAAATATTAGTTCAGTTTACATAATCCAGATAACTGCTTGTGCATGTTACTGTCGTGAAACCCTGAAGGTCGAGCATAGATGCACCATAGTGACTACTTTACATTTTAAGGTCAAAATTATTAGCCCTTTTAAGCTATATTTATTTTTGATAGTCTACAGAACAAACCATCGTTATACAATAACTTGCCTATATACCCCAACCTGCCTAGTTAACCTAATTAAACTAGTTAAGCTATTAAATGTCACTTTAAGCTGTATAGAAGTGTCTTAAAAATATCTAGTCACATATTATTTACTGTTATCGTGGCAAAGATAAAATAAATCAGTTATTAGAAATGAGTTATTAAAACTATTATGTTTAGAAATGTGTTGAAAAAAATCTTCTCTCCATTAAACAGAAATTGGGGGGGAAAATAAACAGGGGGGCTAATAATTCAGGGGGCTAATAATTCTGACTTCAACTGTACCTCTAAACCCAACTGTCACTGAGATACTGAGACGTAATCATAGTAAAATTCATAAAAATTAACCACTCAATCTAAAAGTTACTGATTGCTGTGATGTTGTGTTGGTGGTGTTAGTGAGTCCTAATGCTCCAATATATTGAAGGGGACTTTATACTGCTCAGTGAGTGCTGTCTTTCGGATGAGACGTTAAACTGAGGTCCTGTGGTTGTTAAAAATCCAAGGATATCCTTTGAAAAAGAGTAGGGGTTCAACCCCGGCATCCTGGCCAAATTTACCCATTGGCCTCTGTCCATCATGGCCTCCTAACCATCCCCATATCATAATTGGCATTATCACTCTGTCTCCTCTCTAACAATCAGCTGATGTGTGGTGTGCGGTCTGGTGCAATATGGCTGCCATCGCATCATCCAGGTGGATGCTGCACACTGGTGGTGGATGAGGAGATTCCTTATGTGTAAAGCACTTTAGGGAATTATTATTATTATTATTATTATTATTATTATTATTATTATTATTAT
>CAIGQZ010032461.1:11455326-11510336 GCA_903798205.1 Danio tinwini | reverse complement strand
TTATTATTATTATTATTATTATTATTATTATTATTATTATTATTATTGTTATTAATGAAATGTGATGACATGGGTCACCACATTTTCTTCCTGGACTTGGCCTTGTAAATGTGACTATCAACCTGCTTCAACATCAAGTTTTTTAGAAGGCACTTAAGCTAATTTAGATGTAGTTTTACCATTTGTTCTTAAACAACAGGGAAAAAGAGAGAAAGATTGCAGTAACAGAATCATAATATGGCATTATTGGAACAAAAATGTCACAGCTCGCTGATTTTTTTTGTCAAGTCCGGTGGTTAGGGCTTAGGTTTGACAACCCAAAGTATTGATCCATTAATTCATCTACTTGGTACGGGAAAGGCAGGGTCAGCCTCTGAGTGCCCATTGCTCTGTCAGAACACAGGCCCCAAGAATGGTCTCCTTTTGTTTTTCAACTGTTTTCTTAAGCAAAATTGATGGAGTCATTGAATCATGAATCATGCCTTGACAAGCTCTTAATCTCTCTTGTGTATTGCATTTCACATCTCTTTTTACCCACTCTGCGAAGCCTGGCCGCTAATATCTCAGATCATTTCCATAACAAGAAAGCTGGCGAAAGAGGATTGCAGTGTATTCGGTGTAGTGTCCTGCCATAACTTGATTTATGTGTGAAATATACATTCATAGGACCCATTACAAATGTGAGAGCGGAAATTATAATCCATTAAGCAGCACTGGGGGGTAATCATGAAACTGACTAAGACTGGCCTGATGCCTCATTAGCTTTTGCTGGACACTCTGTGGTATGATTGATGGCTAAAAGCATGATTAGCCATTGTTTCAGATAGTTCTCAGTAGTTGGATTATCTGTATGTGTTGTCGGAGCCAAAGCGTAGCATTAGCCGTAATGAGGGTTGAAAAAAGGCCACAGTGGGATGTATTTTTGAACAATTTCAAGTCCAATCTGTGCTTTCTAAGCTTCGCTCTGGAATAATGTGTTAGCGCAAACATATGGCCCACAAAACTTGTTTTATGGATCTCAGAGCTACGCTGAATGGATGCTGGTAATCACGGTAAACGATGCAGAACCACTTAACACGGACCAGTCGGACGCTTTCTCGCACTTAGACTCTGGCGCTATAAAACGCCTCACTCATACTGCCAAATAGAGGAAGTTTCACTTGAGAAACTTGTGGTCTCACTTTCCAGACATGTACAAAATCACTTTCTTATCTTCCCCCTGAGTACACAAGAGAAATCCTCTGTGCCTGAGAAGGTCAAAATATGATGTTTTAACCTTCCCTTCCTTCCTCACATCCCAGCCATTCTCTGAGACCAAATTAAACCCATCTGGGAGATTCGGTCCACACAAGACAAGGGAATTAGTTCTCTAAGTGTCTCTTATCTTACTTCCTCCACCGTTTGCCTTGCACGCTCTGTTTCTTCTTCAGTAATGAGTGTCTACCCAATTTAGGGCCTGTCCCTCTTGGGAAATAAATACTCCTCAGCAATTTCAATGAAGGAAACTGAAAATCTCAAAGCTGACCTCCAAGTCAGATGCATTGACTTTACTTTGTTAATACCGTGATTGTATACTATTAAAACAGAAGCCAGCTAGTAGGACCAAGTAAACCTCACTCCCCTGGTATCAAAAGGTGCACAAGAGACTGATGCTATGGGCTACGGTCTATTGCGGCGTTGTTAATGTAGCTTGCCAGCCTCCAATGCCCAAAATGCTGCTTCAGATCCCTTTCTGATTGGGTGACCCAGGAGTGAGGTTTAGCGGGATAAGTGTAACAGATGTCATGTTGTAGGATCTGCACAACTAAGGGTCCATTTACAACACAGTATTTTTAGCCGTTTTATACATTATACGATAACATTTTTGGGACTGAAAACACATGAAAAGTAGAAGTTTTTGAAAATGTCACCAATGTCTTGTCCTTGTTAACACCCAAAAACAATGTTGAAAGTCAAGATGTCATGCACATATATAGTACATGTCTGGGGCAGTGTACAGTAAAGGAAAGCTCAAATAAACATATGAAATAATGGCGGAGTACATGGTAGTGTTGTTGCTCAAGTGTTTCGAAAAGCTTCATCAGAAAGTCAACATTTACTTCACACATTGCAATCAAAGCCAGAGATGCATCTTACACAGAAAATTATACTTAGCCGCAAAACCGTAAGAAAAAAAAAACTTTGCTCAGTTAGCGCTTCATGTACATCGGTGCACTTAAGACACAGAGTTCACCACAATGACAGGGTTTGAATCTGGCAAAGAACGGTTACAGAAAGCGGGTAAGACAAAAACAGAGACCAAAAAATAAAATAAACAAGAATGTGGTAAAATCTGAAAACATGGTAAAAATTAGGTGATGGCTTTTCTTTTTCTGGATTGCTTTCTAAAACTGTCAGTTGGATTATTGGGTCATTCAGTCAGTTAGTCGACAGCGGCCTCTGGTGAATTACGTGAGAACAGCAGGCGCGAATGGTACTTGCAAGAGATATTTAGGATCTCAAAAAGCGTACACAGCGGTCTCTGGTGGATTCGTGAAAACAAAAACTGTGAAAAAATTTACTTCCTGGGATGTATTTGGTACTCTCCAGAAATGTATATAGGGGTATGTTTTCAGAATGAGCACGGCTTGAATGTTTTAAACATTGTCATGTAGACATGGACATTTTTCAAAATCAAGGGAAACTTTTTTAGTTTTTGGCTACATTGTTGTGTAAACATAGCCTAAACTTGGTCTCAAGACATGCACTATTGACTGTTTCAAGGGATTACCGTCTTTGGCTTTCATTGGATACTACTTTGTCCATGTTATGCTCAATCCCACAGTCGTGTTGTTTACAGCTTTAACAGTAACCTCAGCCAAAGATGAGCATGGATGGATGAGTTTGACACATGCACAGTATCACTGTGAACTCATTCTGTTTCAATATTCACCTCACACCTACACTGCTGCACACAGACCATCTGTGACACTTCTGAAAATTATGTTTACACACGTGATTACACACGCTGCGCTGACCGCTGTAGAAAACAGACATCCAAAGTATATTTGAAGCTTTAGCATGCCTCCCATGCTGGAAAGTTCAGTTTGAATCCCGCTCAGAGCGAGGCGTGAAGATTCATATTGTTTTAGTCTTCTTTTAATGCAACAAAACTGACAGTCATTTCTCTTCTTTCTCTCCCTAGCGGCTCCAAAAGGCCCCAAGCTTGTGATAAGCCCTACCAGGGCAAAGGTAGGGGATACGGTTCGTATCACCGTCCAAGGTTTCCAGGTAGGATCTCCAGGGGTAAGTGCATGGGGGTTATGAAACCAGGGCCAAGTTCAGTTTTGGATATGAGGAGGTTTGTCCCGAATGTGCAGTTAAGCCTGTGTGATGTACGGCTATAGTGACCATTCTTACAGAGTGTGCAATACAACACATGCATCTGTCAGCTCCTGACCTGCTGCTGCTATCCGTGAGCTATCAATCCAAATGGTTTTAGCCTGTCCGACGAGGGTTGCACTGTATCTGACAATATCAAACCGTTCAATCATGTAGGTTGGGGTGAAATCAAAATGGAGGGTTTTCAAAGTCCTTTAAAGGTCAGGAGAACAAAAACTCTAAAAAAATGATCCTTTGAAAAGCACTTAGAGCTGCAACACACACACACACAAAAACGTTCTTCAGCATTCAAGGTTATTAGGAAGTACTGGATACATATTGACTGTGAGATAAGATAAGAGTCTAATAAAATAATCCAAACGCTTTTTAAATGTACTGTAGACATGCTGATGAAATGCCATTTAATTTGTGATAGGTTTTCTTCAAATTGATCTGTCTGTTAGTACTTTATATTTCAGTGTCATCTCCATAAACACAGAACAAATGAAATGTACAAAGGGAGCTAAACTAATGCACTGTTGATTTTAATAAATCTCTTGAAATGAAAAACTGTCTGCATCATAAAATTGCTAAAAGATATTTGTTTCATTTAGGCATTTATCCGGTTTGCCTGCTGTTAGCAGTTAAAGGAAATTATTGGTGCCTTAGAACACTGAACTATTGCCTTAATAATAATTTGGTATTGTTTGCTAGTAAGAATATCTAAAAATGTATGATGGTAAAGCAACAAAATATGTTTCAATGAATAATTGGGAATTTAATTAGATTTTTCTTGGCCAATTGCCAAATAGGGTTTTTAAGCATGTTTTAAGCATAAAATCTAATTTGTTTTTAATAACTTGTTAGGAAATAAGGATGAAAAACAAACTTAATTAGTGAGCTGTGGTACACTATGTTTTTATATACACTACCTAACAAAAGTCTTGTCACCTATCCAAGTTTTAGGAACAACAAAAAATACTTTACTTCTATTTGATCATTTGGTGTCCAACGTGGATAATTTGAAAGGCAAAAAAGCCTCTAGATGCTTATTTTACTAAAAATAAAATAGTCACTAGTCTTGTCACTAAACAGAAGTAATGTACAGTAAAAAATATAAAAAATGGGGCAGTGAAAAAAGAATTAATATTGTGTATGACTCCAATGAGCTTAGAGGACTGCATCCATACATCTCTGCAATGACTCAAATAACTTATTAATAAAGTCATCTAGAATGGCAAAGAAAGCGTTCTTGCAGGACTCCCAGAGTTCATCAAGATTTTTTGGATTCATCTTCAATGCCTCCTCCTTCATCTTACCTCAATAATGTTCATGTCTGGTGACTGGGCTGGCCAATCCTGGAGCACCTTGACCTTATTTGCCTTTAGGAACTTTGATTTGGAGGCTGAAGTATGAGAAGGAGCGCTATCCTGCTGAAGAATTTGCCCTCTCCTGTGGTTTGTAATGTATACTGGCAGCACAAATGTCTTGATAGCTCAGGCTGTTGATGTTGCCATCACCTCTGCAGATCTCTCAGATGCCCCCATACTGAATGTACCCCCAAACCATTTTAACTTCACCAAACTTGACTGATTTCTGTGAGAAACTTGGGTCCATGCGGGTTCAAAATAGGTCTTCTGCAGTGTTTGTGATGATTTTGATGCAGTTCAACAGATGATTCATCAGAAAAATCTACCTTTTGCCACTTTTCTAAATGATCAACTAGAAGTCAAGTTATTATTTGTTGCTCTAACAACTGTGATTGACGACAAGACTTTTGTCAGGCAGTGTATACTGTACCTTCTGAAAGCAGAGTTCTCATGAACTTGACTAAATTACAAATGATTTAAATAAGACATGAAAACTGATAAAGATTACTTTTTCGTTGAAAACAAGACATAGCCCCAGAAATAAGGCAGAGTGATTTATTGCACTAACATTTGCTTACTTCATGCTAATGCTAAACTTCTCTTACCACTGTTTGTTTTCTGTTTGGTATTCTCACCAGAAAGCATAAGAGCATCTGATTAAAAAAAAACAAATCAGCTGTTTGTTGATGTATTTCGCTGCCGCTTTCAGGGATTTTGCTGCTTTCGTTTGCTCTTGTCAAACTTGCTAGCAAAACAGGTGCAAGCGCAAAGTTAGCCAGGAGCGCTTTACTGTCAACGACGCCAAATTTTTATACTTGCTTCAGTAGTCCGTCAGCTCCACAGACTTAGTGAAGCAGGGAGATTGTCTCAGTGTAGCTATCACCGTCTGCCAAGAGCTAAAAAAAATATATCTTCCCCCAGCAGATAAACACAGAAACAGTTTGGTGATGATCCGCCCAATCTTTTTGACAGCTCTGACTCAGAGAGGTGTCTAGCCAATGGCACTCAGGTGGAAAGAAATTAGACGTGATATGCTATCATCGCTGAATCTACTTTACGCCATTTCATCATGTGTGTCATGAATTTAAAGAAATGCTAAAGTAGTTCTGTTCATCCTTTTTGAAAAATGAGGGAAACTAGGCTGTAGCTGGGTCTATAAAATCACTAAACTAGACATTGGCCAGTCTAAAATGACCATTAACAGATTAGGCTGCACTGTAAAAAAAAACGCTGGGTTCCACACAGTTCCTTCATGTTGTCTCAACACAAATCGATTAAGTTTTTATAAATTTAAGTGGATTTAACTTAAAACAATTAAGTTGTCCCAAAAGAACTCAATAATTGTGTTGATTCAACTAATTTTAAATAAGTCATTGGAGCAAGACGCAAAAAATCCTCTAAACTAGTTTTTAGCTGGTAATTAATGTGCAGTTTAGCAATTGAGGTTAGCTAGGTATATTGTTTAACTGTTAAATAATTTTTAATAGATAGCAATTCCAGTTAAACATATAAATGTCCTGTTATGCCTCCTTTCCACTGAGTGGTACAGTATGGTACAGTTTGGTACAAGTCACCTTTATCAGGCTAGTGTCTCCACTGCCGAATGGTACACAGTAAAAAAAAAAATCTGTTATTTTACTTAAAAAAAAAAAAAAACATACACTTACAGCCATTAAATTACAGACATTTACCATAAAATAACAGACAGTAAATTACAGAAATGTTCTTAAATTTACATTTCCGGTAAATGTATGTAATTTACTGTCTGTTATTTTAGGTTAAATGTCTGTAATTTAATGGCCAAATATAGACGGGTACGCGAGCTCTCTCGAGAAAGTGTAACTGCTTGCTCTTTTAGACAGCCTTGTAAACAACAACAGGACACAGGGTAGATTTTGTTGTTCTTGGCTGTTCATCAAGACGACAACAAGGTTTGTTGGAGCTCGGGTCGACCATGTCTAGCTTTGCCGTTTGGTACCCTTTTGTTATGCTAGGTAACCTTTGGAAAGGGTACCGAAAAAGTGGTACAGTTTGCTTTTTGGTACCTTTTGACAGTGGAAATGGCCATAAAAGCATACTGTGCCATACTGTACCGTACCACTCAATGGAAATGGGCCATTAGACCAGCTAACGACCAGCAGCCAAAACAAATGCCCAACTTTGTAATGGCCTCTACACTAATAAAGGAAAAATGTAATATTTAAAAAAAATTGCATTTAGATCTGCATGTTAATTTATTTGCATTTTTTTTGTTTGTTTGTTTACTCATTAAAATAATTTTATTAAATATATATTTTTATTTTTATTTATTTATTTATTTTTTTTGCAGCACTAAGCCTTATAGCCAATAAAAAATGAAATTAAATAAATTGAGTTACCTGAGAGTGTGGAGGGAGTTTGTCTGGCAGATCGGCGTGTTTGTTTCACCCACAATTTACATATTTGAAGTCCACCTTAGAATAATAAAGAATGGTCACCATAAACAGGCTTGACGGGGACATAAATCCAGTTTTGGATCTTAATATTTGCACACAAGATTTCAGAGGATTGTAAAAGCCAATGAAGATTTATTTGGAAGAAATGTCTCCCTTATCCTTAGCTGCTCCAAGGCCCTGGGTTTCACATAAGATAAATGTTAACACAGAAAGCTAAATACTTCCCTGCAAATATAAAAGTGCCGCACACACACACAAAAATTAAAAATTAAAAAAAAAAACAAAAAAAAAAAACGACTCAATATCCCCTTTGGTTTACGTTTTCACTCAGCAGATGAGGTCACATTGGTGACTTTCTCATTTGAATAGACTACAAATAAAAAAAAGCATTAATGCACTCCAAGAGCTTGTCTTACCAATACATGTTGATTTAACCGTGCCATGGGGGATATTTTATTTTTCTAAATGAATCTGACCTGATTCCACTAGCAAGTGCAAACTCATTTCACTGCTGTCATGGTGTGAATGTGGAAGTCCAGTGACACACAGCCAAACCACACTCTCCAATGAGCCATTATCAAAGGTCACCCAGACAAACCGCATGATTTCATGAAGTTAGATGGATTGTGCCAGCCAGTCACTTATCACACCTAGAACATGGGTAGATTGGTTTGATCAGCGGGGAAAAGATATCCAGAAAAACTGGATCAGGATGTAACTCTGGCACTGACATTTTCTGCACGCTTTCAGGGTTTCATCTCACCTGTCCTCTTGTGTAGAATCAAACGCAGACCCCGTAGCCGGATCTCAGAGGTCCAGACATCAGTAAAGTTTTCATTTCGAAAAAAAAATACAAGTTCGGTGAGTGTAAAATGATTTAAATCATGTCACTGAATAAATTCAGGCTGATTAATGGAGATTCATAAGGGCACAGCTTCCCAGTCCTTCATGTTGCCAGATGTTGTTATTACAAGCGTTGCTCATTTCAGGCTTGTTTTTAATCCTTGATGTGACAGTGTTAATAAAATAATTAGGATCATTAATAAAGTATGAAGATTAGGTTGGAATGAGCAATTCTATATCCTATTTGCAAATTCTTTTTGTTTATTTTTCATAATATCTGGCAACACTGCACTGATGGCACATATAAACTGACAGGCAGTATATACTCTATATATGAATTTGTAACCAGTATTATTGCACAGTTTTTAACAACACCCACACCCCAAGCTACAGCCTTGGTCAAGCATTCCAATAGTGAGCGTTTGTAAGCATTAAAATGCAACAGCTCGCTCAGACATTGAAAGATTGTGTATTGTGTTAGTGGACTTCCAGGCATAGTTGCAGACAATGCTACACCATGGATCTCAGTAAAGGAGTGTATAAGAATATTTAATATTCTTTACCTCTTGTGGACTACTTGTTTGATGTGACCCCCCCCCCCCCCTTCTTCCCCCCTACCACCCAAAAACCACTTTTAGACCCCTTACATTTCTCTTTTTGAAGAAGTCTTCAAAAAATGCTTAAATGCCTTGTTATTGTGTTGCAATGATACAAACATGACTTGATGAGTTTGTACAATGTTTATTTTTTTAATGTTTTCTGTTCTTTTTTTCAAAAGGAAAGGTATTGATTGATTGATTGATTGATTGATTGATTGATTGATTGATTGATTGATTTATTGATTGATTGATTTTTAAAATGGCTTTGTACAATTTATAAATGTTCTTAATGTGTTAAGATGCCATTGTTTAAGGCACTGAATTTCTAAGGGATGCACAAGTACTTATAGTCTGGATAATCAAGATCAGTCAGGGTTAATATAGTTTCAGTTACAAAATACATAAAACTAATAATCGCTGTGACTTAATATAAAATAAATGGTCACTTTAGAATTATAAGGTTCTATCTGACATTTTTGTAAAAAATTGACCTATTGACATATTTAGTAGCTAAATGACAACTTATTTACATTATGAGATGGTAAAGTTGTTTACATTTTAAGACTTTTTATTTAAAAACAAATGTTACACAAATACTGTTGGTATATGAAATGCAAAAACTTTGAAGCTCAAATCTCAAAATCATTCAGAACGCAGATAGAACCTTATAATTCCAAGGTGATGAAATGTCATAAGAAATTAACATAATACATTTAAAAATGTACATTATAACTCATATGACACGTATTTTGGCCTATGGCTGAGAAAATATTTATTTTAAAGAGCCCCTATTACACATTGAAAAGAGTCATATTTCGGTTTTATGGGTCTCTAACAACATACTGATATGTATGCAAGGTCAAAAAACACGTTCATGGTCTTAAAATATGCATTTATTTTTACCTAATTATCCCAGCGACTCCCATATGAATCGTTCAGCGATTCATTTGTTCCCAAACCCCTGCTTAGCGCGAAGCTAATCTGCACTGATTGGACCGATGACAGCCTGTTGCCATTGGTCGACAGCGTTCAGCGCGAGACAGTAATATGGCCAGCGTAGTTTATCAAGCCTGCGGCCACGGGTCGCCAACATTGGATCGCAGCGGACGCTCGAAACACGCTTCAAAGTAAACTTACTAACACCACAGTAAACAGTACCCGCTTCTCAACAGTGTTATTCAGACACCTCAGCACCGAAAGCAGTGCAGTTAAACACTAGCATATGCATGACATACATTCAGTTTTAATCCACACAGCAGCAAAGCTAAACTGTTCTGAACCTTGACCGCTGCACGTGTGCAGGATCAGCTAACAATGGCCATAGCAACGACGCTCACGAAAGCATTTAAATCTGTAAACAAAGCAGCACGCGTCGCGTTTACAACGTGGCATTAGACGCGATATGAGAATATAAAGAGTTAACCTGATACAGTACACGCGGTTACCAGTAACAAAACATGTAGATCATTTCTATTTGGAATCATTGCTGTGGCACCTCGTCCGTGAACTGCTATATGTTTTAAGTGCTTACCTGTACTCTGCTTTTCTAAACGATCACATCCCCAGCCGGGAGGTTGTAGAATCCTCTGTCCTCTGACAAGCTATCTCTGCGGGCTCCCCCTCTCCATTCGCAAGCCTTTTCAGCAGCCCAGCGTTCAGCAGCCTACCGGTGTACCTATTTTTTTGTCCTTATTTTGCCTGCACCCCTGGTGTCAGGCAGAAACTAATGCATGAGCTGTGTAGTGATAGATCACCCATTGTAAACGTGCAGATTTCTGAACGACTCCTTTCCTTCACAATTCCA
Organism: Danio tinwini; assembly: GCA_903798205.1. Lineage (NCBI taxonomy): Eukaryota > Metazoa > Chordata > Actinopteri > Cypriniformes > Danionidae > Danio > Danio tinwini. Next base: position 11,499,925 of record CAIGQZ010032461.1, on the reverse strand, counting down.
ACAATATCCAGGTAAACACAGCGTCTTCATTAGCGTCTTGCTGCTGTGTTAGTGGGCGGGGCCGCAGGTTTGAATTTTGCCGGGTGTGCGCGCAACCATTATGTTTCGCGATGCATCACGCCGAAACGGCTGAAGACTCGTTATGAAGACGATTCATTTAAACCATTATGAGTCGACTCTTTTATAGATAAATCAATAGTTTTAAAAACTGTCCACTTTCAGATTTAAGCTTTAGCTGGAAATTTCACTTCACTAAGAGCTGTGTTACACACTACATGGAAGGTCATTTTTAAAAACCCAAAATAGGGGCTCTTTAATTATAAATATTTATTATCTAACTTAATCTAAAATAGTTAATACAAAACAAAACGATATGGACATATTTAAAATAAGAAAAAAGAATAAGAAAAGCATCTTAATCCAATATCTGACAATTGTATTAACATGTTACATTATATATAAGTATTAAAAAATTTAAATAAATAAAACTATTTGGGAATACCCTCATTACAACATTTTAAAATAGACTATGTAATTAGTAGGCATCAATCCTAAATACATTTGTAAAAGTAGTATATTGTAATATGAATATTGTAATATGTAATATTTTGTATGAAACTAGAAACTTTAAAGTGGTGCTAGTGAGAAAAGCATGAGGTGCAAATGAAAAAATGCACATATATATAGATAACTAAATAAATATAACATAGTGTGAAATATATAGATAATAACAGTTTTAAAATATTAAAAACATTACAATAAGATTAAAATAAATTCAACTACATTTGATATAAAAATACAAATACATTAACATACAACTGATTAGGTAGCTAAACTAGATATTGAATTGTATAAAAACATTTTTTTTTATTAATAAGCAACTAAATGTTTGGAAAAAAATTATATGCAATAACTTTATTTATATATATAAAAAAAGTAACTTAATGGAAACAGAATATTCCCCAAATTTTATTTATTTTGCAATATAAAACTAGTATTTGTGCTATAACTATATATGATGTCTTTTAAATGATAGGATCAAGTTCGCTCGCACAAAACTCTTATTCTGTGTGCGTCTTCTAAAAGACGGAAAACTCCTGCATTAGATGCCAGAAAAAAAATTAAACAGGAGATCATGTATACAGTACAATTTAGTATGCAATTAATAGATAAATAAAGTAGTATTATCTAATAATAAGTATGTTGTGCATCCCTTCCTGTGTCTTGTGCTTCTGACTGATTTTTTGTTTCATTTTCTCCTAATGCGCTTATTACACACAAACACAAACAGAACGATGTGTTTCCTGAGCCTCTGTTCACCTGGACGCGGGTGGGTGGCAGACTGCTGGACGGCAGTGCAGAGAAGGATGGGAAGGAGCTGGTGCTGGAGCGAGTGCCTGCTGAACTCAACGGCTCCATGTACCGCTGCACGGCCCAGAATCCACTGGGCTCCACTGACACACACACACGCCTCATTGTTTTTGGTAAGCATTTTGTATTTCTTTCAGAATTACCCTAATATATTGCATCCTTTTCTAAAATGTTTATATGATAATTGATTTATATTGTCAAAAATATATTTTATGTTTAGTCGGTAAAAATAGCATATCAATTTTGGTTGATTTTGAACTCTTTCTGGACAAGATAATTGATTACATAAAGGGCTAGAGCACAAAAAAATGATATTTTGCTGTTAATATACTAAAATAAAGGTGACTTTTTCTTTCAGTTAAACATTAAAGATGACAATGAAATTGTGATCCTTGGTTATTCATATAATGCAGATAATAAGTATATGAAGAGTTTTACTTTTATAGTGATGAATAAGTTCTTTTCCTTGACTTTAAAGTGAAATAACTGAAGACTAGAAGGCTGAGAAAAATTTTCATTTTAGGGAAAAATTTCAGACGGTATTTAGAGGGTTTTGCACCTGAACTCTTAATATTCTTGTAATTAGTGAACAGCTACCAGCATTTTCAGTCAATACAGGCAAAACAAAATGAATACCTGTGGTTCCTGAACATACATTGAGGTTTTGTGAAGTGAAACGATCACTCTTGCGAGAAACTACACATTATTTATAACATTCATAGGCCTCACTGTGTCAGGAGAATTGGGTTTGAATTTTGTTTTGCCTGTTATTTGTATATATATTTATTCATTTGATTGATTGATTGATTGATTGATTGATTGATTGATTGATTGATTGATTGATTGATTGATTGATTGATTGATTGATTGATTGATTGATTGATTGATTGATTGATTGATTGATTGATTGACTCCCAAAGTGCTGGTAGCCATTAGCTTTGTTTCCATTCACCTATTTTATGTGCATTTTGAAAATGCACACAAAAAACTAAGTAGAATTAGTGTTGTATTTGATAAGAAAGCATGTGCATAAACTATGATGAAAGCACATTTGCTAAATGAATTTCAGCATGGTCATTAAAAAAGTCAGATTATTATATCAAAAATTGTTTATAATGGGATTGTGTTAATAGACAAACCAGCAGACCATCCACATTGTAAAACATCTGAAATGTTGTTTTGTTCATTCTAAAATCCCTTAGCCAAAATCTGTCATCAAAGTGGTTTGATATTGTTTAGCTCCTAGAAACTCTTGAGCATCTATGCTCCCACCCACACGGAAAGACAATATAAAAATAATGTTTTAATATAGTTTTTGATATAAGTTTTTAATAATAGGTTTTTGAATTTGTGACGTATAAAATTGGCTGTTTTCCTATATTATATGTGCATATATGTACATACTGTATAGGAAAACACCCAATTTTAGATGTTACATATGCTGTATGTGTAGGTATATGTGTACATATATACGTGCATAAATGTACCTATATAGGTACCTATATGCATACCTATATGCATATATATATATATATATATAGATAGATAGATATGATGACATATATCCTCATATAGGTTCTTTCCATGTGGGCAAAGAGTGTCTCACAGCTCCAAAAGCCACACCACGATCATTACATTTCAGCTTCATCTTATGAGACGCAAAAAAAAGTATTATAGAAGAAAAAATGCCCATAGTGACTTCTAATTTTTCTGGTTGATATGTGTCGTCAGTTTTTCAGGAAATGACAATTTTGCTCTTGTTGACTGGATGAAAACTGTGCTTTATTCGCAAATCTTTTATAAAATATCTTACATAAATCTAATAAGCATCTTTGAATGGAAATATAGCTTTAGCCTTTTATAAATCACCAACAAAGACCACAAAGTTTCAGCTAAAGTCTTAGACTGACCAGAAGGTGAGTAAATTACCAACGCATTTTTAATTTTGATTAAACTATAACCCTTTAAATCTTGACCAACAAATTTGCAATGGCTCTGGATTTTCCTAATTCTGTATCATCTTTCATTACCGCAAATATAAAATTACCAACATCTTGTTAAAAGAAAAATAGCCTCTTTGGTGTGATAGTTTTATTCCCCCGTGGTTCTGTCTAGCCATCCTTCGCTGCTGAAACAGATGCTGTGCCCACTAAGACTAGGCTTTGTTTTCATTGATGTTAGAAAGAGATTGCTTTGCGGATGCAGTTGTGAGTGTGTGTGTGTGTGTTTGTGTGTTTTGCCGCCCCTGGACTAATTTCCCCCCTGAGCTTTCGAGGCTGTCAGGGTTTATGAGAGATCTGCTTATAGCGTGAGCGCAGATCTAATCAAAGATGTGCTTTGGAAGATGAAGGACAGTCGGTGCTCCTCTGGATAATCCAAACGACAGCCAAGGCTGAGGACAACACAACGAATATGGTTTACCATCAGCCATAAACATACAGTTGCACCCGATAACAAATGAATCAGGTGTTTATTGCAGATTCAAGCGCATGGGAAGGTGATTTTTCTTACTCCTCAAAATAATGCACAATCCTATATTAATATCCTATCATATATATATGACCTTTGATCAGTTAAAAGGAACCCACCCTTATGTTTTCCCAAACCAATATGTTAAAGAATTGCTCACTTTTTTTCCAGTCAATTGCAGTGGCTGGCTAATGAAGCATTTGACTAATCATTAACATATAGTTGAAGGTAAAATCATTAACAAATTATTAGAAATTAAAATTCTTTTAATAATATTTCACAGGTGCTAGTTAACTGAGTTTTGCTAGTTGTAATAACTCATTCTTGATAGCTATTTTTATTTTTATTGCCATCATGACAGTACATAATATTTTCTTGTTATTTAGCAAATTACTAGTATTCAGATTAAAGGCTTAACTAGGTTAGTTAGGTTAACTAGGCAAGTTCAGTTAATTAGACAAGTACAACATTGGTTTATTCTGTAGTTAATCAAAAGAATAAAATAAGAGGGTAATAATATTAAAGAACCCCTACACTGCAAAAAATGCTTTTCTTACTTAGATTTTTTTATCTTGTTTCTAATCCAAATATCTAAAAATTCTTAAATCAAGAAGCATTTTTTAGACAAGCAAAACACATTGTCTTGTTTTCAGAAATAATGTGCCAAAATTAAGTGAGTTTTTCCCTAAAACAAGCAAAATAATCTGCTAATGAGGTAAGCTAAATAATCTTATGTCGAAAGGCAAAACAAGAATATTTTGCTTACCCCATTGATAGATTATTTTGCTTGTTTTAAGGAAAAACCCACTTAAGTTTGGGTTTAATATTATTTCTGAAAACAAGACAATAGGTTTTGCTTGTCTAGAAAATGCTTCTTGATTTAAGAATTTTTTGATATTTGGACGGAAAAACAAGATAAAAAATTTAAGTAAGAAAAGCATTTTTGCAGTGTATTATGGGTTTTTAAAAATGACCTTCCATGCAGTGGTTTAAATCTGAAAAAATGCACCTTGTTTAAAAGTATAGGCTGCGTCCGAAACCGCATACTTCCATACTATATAGTACACTAAAATCAGTATGCGAGCCGAGTAGTATGTCCGAATTCATAGAATTCGAAAATCAGTATGCGAGAAGTACCCGGATGACTTACTACTTCCGGCGAGATTCTGAAGTGCGCATCCCATGCAAGCTGCGCTATCCTATGATGCTCCGTGAGAGAATTCATGAATGGGAGTGAATCGACGCAACTGACGCAGGTAGGTCACGTGACCATGACAAAATGTCAGATGTAGTACGTCTGAATTCCATTCATACTTCTTACATTCATACTGTATAGAACATACTTTTCTAACGGCCAAGTAGTGTTTAAATTCAAATGCAGTACCTACTGAGTAGTAGGCGGTTTCGGACGCAGCCTTAGATTATGTTTTATGTAAGATTTGACTTAGAATCATTTAAATGATTCCTTGTTCATTTGAATCTTTTGCCTGTTCATATCGATGTCGAAAGGCGACGCATTAGGTAGTGCTGTCACCTCACAGCAAGAAGGTCGCTGGTTCGAGCCTCGGCTGGGTCAGTTGGTGTTTCTGTGTGGAGTTTGCATGTTCTCCCTGCGTTCGCTTGGGTTTTCTCCAGGTGCTCCAGTTTCCCCCACAGTCCAAAGACATGCGGTACAGGTGAATTGGGTAGGCTCAATTGTCCGTAGTGTATGAGTGTGAATTAGTGTGTGTGGATGGTTCCCAGAGATGGGTTGCGGCTGGAAGGGCATCCGCTGTGGCGACCTCGGATTAATAAAGGGACTAAGCTGAAAAGAAAATGAATGAATGAATGATATCGATGTCGAACCAAAACAATACCAAATATAAACTGCCAGATCCGGTAAAACGTGAACGCGCCTTTCCCTTTAGACACTAGCGGAGTGCGAGCGATCATGGGATTGATCATAACATGAAGATTACTATCACTGAGACACGTGGCTGTGGGGAATAAAAGGTTAAAGTTCATTTTCATAACAACACCACAGTATAGTCAACTGTGTGTTGTGTTTGTTCCTGTCATTTTTTGGATGATTGATACAATAAACTACCCTGCAGCATGGGATTCGACGGCTTTTTGTTATTAAAGCAAGGATTAGCAAAGACTACTAATGTATAGGAGTTTGTCAATAACTGTCACACAGTTTGTTTGAACCAGTTTCTCCTTCCTACACAATATGAAGTGTGATTACAACGGTTGCTGCTTCTGTAGTTTGCAAAATATGTATTTAATTGTGTGCTGTAACTTGTAATCTCTCCGCACGGCTTGTAATCACATATCTGTTATAGATCAGTGCTTGTAATGTATCTCTCAGTTTAAATCTGTATGAGCTAATTCTCATATTGCGTTCAAAACTACATTGAAATTCCGACATGTGCTTCTTCCTTTACCGATTTAAATGCGTTTTGTGCTCGCAATCTCCTGCTGTTTGTTTTTATGGCCACCATTAGCTGGTCCTCACATGCGTAGCGTGGTCAATTTTCAAAATAGTTCAGCTCTTGCCACTGTGTGGATTAATACTGAATGTGTGTCATTGTTATTACTTGGGGTTGTGGTTAAGAATAGTAGAATATGCTGGTCTTTAACTGCATTGCTTCAATGCATTCTTGCATTGGCCTTACACATATACTCTGTGCTCTGACTACTTGGGCGTTTCTCTTTGTCTCGCGCTAACCCAGTCGACCAATTACAACAAACTGTGTTATCTGACCAATCACTGCAGATTAGCCTAACTCAAAGGAGGGGTTTGGAAACAAATTAATCTCTGAATGAATCATATGGGAGTTGTGGGGTTAATTACGTAAAAACAAATGCATATTACAATGCATATTGACATTGAAAGTGTTTTTTAATTTTGCATCTAAATCAGCCTGTTGTTGGAGACCCCCAAAACCAAATTATGACCTTTTATAATGCATAATAGGGGTTCTTTAACTTAAAATTATGTAAAAAAATAAAAATAAATAAAACTTTTCCAGCCAAAATAAAAGAAATAAGACTTTCTCAAGAACATTAAAAATGTCCTTTCTCTGTTAAAAATCACTTAGAAATTTCACATTTCACAATAATTTTCCCTTCTACTGTGTGTATTATTTATCATTTTATGCTTCATCAAAAAATAAAATACATCATTTAATGTTCTTAAGACGATTTCTAGACTCATTTAGCATCTATGTTGTTAATAGATATAACACTTGATTATCTCTCCCTGTTTGTGTCCTAATTTCTGCTGCTCTTTGTAGATTACATTTGTAGTAATAGAAATGAGCGGCTGTGTTCTTTAATTGGCACACTTTCAGTAAAATCACTCGCAGAATGCTTTTATAAGATTGCTGCCTCGAGCTAATTTAATCCTGATCCTTAATGTTAAATTTCGATGCACTGTTGCTTTTAAACACACTTTTTTTTTGTTAAAGGAATAGTTCAGCCAAATGTTAAAATTCTTCCATCATTTACTCACCCTTTATTTGTTTCAAACCTTTATGAGTTTCTTTCTTCTGTCAAACACAAAAAGATATTTTGAGGGAAGCTGAAAGCATGTAAGCATTTATATAGTATTGTTTTTTTGTTTGTGTTTTGTACTATAAGTCAGTGGTTACAGGTTTTCAGCTTTCTTCAATATACAGTTGAAATTATTCAACTTTTGAAACACTTTCAGTTTTATAATAATGTCTATAATTATTTTTTTTATATATTTCCCAAACAACGATTAAAGAGCCCCTAGTTTGCATTATAAAAGGTCATATTTTGGTTTTGGGGTTCTTCAACAACAGGCTGATATGCATGCAAGGTCAAAAAACACTTTCATTGTCTTATGATATGCATTTATTTTTACCTAATTATCCCAAAGACTCCCATATGATTTGTTTAGCGATTAATTTGTTCCCAAACCTATCCTTTGCATGAGGCTACTCTGCTGTGATTGGTTGACTGCGTTTAGCGCGAGACAGAAACGCCCAACACGTCTATGAAGTAGCACACAGAGTAGCACACAGAGAATGTGAGAGCCCAATGCAGGAATGCATTAAAGCAATGCAGTTAAACACCAGCATATTACTCTACTCTTAAACCTAACCCCAAGTAACACCAACGACAAACATTCAGTATTAATCCACAGTGGCAATTGTTAAACTTTTTTTTTTTTTAATTGACCACAGCATGCATATGAGGAACAGCTGATGGTGGCCATAGCAACAAATAAACGGCAAAGGATTGTAAATTCAGAAACGCGTTTAAACCGCTAAAGGAAGAAGCGCCACATTTCAACGTGGTCTTGAACGCAATATGTGAACAGCCCCATAAAGATTTAATCTGAGAGATACAATACAAGCACTGATCAATAATTGATACGCGATTACAAGCCGCACAGAGCGATTACAAGTTACAGCACACAATTAAACACATATTTTGCAAACTACACAAAATGAGGCAACAATTTTTATTACACTTACCCTACATGTTATGATCTGGAGGAAGAAGAAACTGCTCAATATGAACTGTAACAGCTGCTGACAAAGTTCCTGTCAAAGTCTGACAAAGTCCTATAGTCTCTGCTGCTCCTTCTTTTAATAGCAAACGGCCGACAAATCCCGCGTTGCAGCGCAGGATATTGTTTAAAAAATCCGAAAAATGACAGAAACAAACACAGCACTAGGTTGGCTATTATGTGGTATTGTTGTGAAAATGAACTTTAGCCCTCCATCTGTCAGTGATCGTTATCTTTGTGTCATGATCAGTACCATGATCCTGTGCTCCGCTAGTGTCTGAAGGGAAAGGCGCGTTCACGTTTTACCGGATCCGGCACTTCATATTTGGTGATGTACTGCGTCGATGTCAATGCATTCAAGCAAAATTAAATGCATTGAACCCAAATCGGTTTGTTTATTTGATTTTGACTTGACTGTTAAAGAATCAATAGTTTTAAACACGGTGCAGTTTTAGATGTATGTTTTTATTCGCTTAGTGCTGTGTTACACACTGCATGGAAGGTCATTTTCTAAAACCCATGATAGTGGCTCTTTAACAAAGCAAGACATTTTTTTACAGTACTTCCTGTAATATTTTTTTCATCTGGAGAAAGTCTTATTTGTTTTATTTCAGCTAGAATAAAAGCAGTTTTACATTTTTTTAAAAAACATTTTAAGGTCAAAATTATTAGCCCCCTTAAAACAATATTTTTTTTTGATTGTCTACAGAACAAAACACTGTTATACAATGACATTACCCTAACTTGCTTAATTAACTTAATTAACCTAGTTAAGCCTTTAAATTGCAATTTAAGTTGAATACTAGTGTCTTAAAAAATATCTAGTAAAATATTATTTACTTTCATCATGGCAAAGATAAAAGAAATCAATTATAAGAAGCTATTATGTTTAGAAATGTGTTAATAACTCAGGAGGGCTAATAATTCCAACTTCAACTTCAACTGTATATGTGTTGTGTTTAAGAAACTCATAAATGTTTGGAACCACTTGAGGGTAAGTAAATATAAGTAAATTAAAATTTTGGGGTAAACTATCCCTTTAAGAGACAAGTGCCCACTTTATACAATCTGCTCCAAAACTGTTCCTGTAATTAAGAACAAGCTGTTCAACCCTCCTTTCCAAAGGCCTCTTCTTCATAACAATCTTCAAATCTTTACACGGGGTTAGTTGGACGTGGTTATTTAGTAATGGTGTCACCGTGGGAATCGTTAAAGCCCTGCATCATCATCATCATCTGCATCATTCAATTCATTCTCATGCTTTTGAGTCTGAATGCTGGTGTCATACAGGGCAGAATGATGATTAAGAACCGTTGAACTAGTCTACTATTGACCCGTTTCAATAGTCATTCATTAGAGCCCATCAGCTGCATTAAAGAACAAAGATGAGCATTTGGGAGCAAAGAAGCTTGCAGCATCAGGCCTTGTTAATAGATTTTTGCTGCTGTGGTATTAGTTGTGCAGGCGGCTGGCGAATCTTGGAAAATATTTTTTTCTGGGTTCACAGCGCGCTCAGGGTTCAAAAGGTTCCAGTCTTTGGTGGATTTTACATTGAAGCCTGCCAAGAATAGGAGTGAACTTGTGAACTTTGGCAGCCGATACAGCTCTTCTCTTGTATTACTCTTGTTTCTGAGAGCCTTGTGGTTTTTATCCATCATTAAACCACAAACCTATGATGGTTACCTTGTGTTTTATCCACTAATTCTCTCTCTCTTTCTCCCTCCCTCTCTCTCTTTCTTCAACTCCCCCTTCTCTTCCTCTGTTCTGCAGAAAACCCGAGTATGATGAAAAACACACAGAATCCGAACAGTAAGTATTTGAACGCCTCGATGATTAGGTTTCTTGGCTGTGAGCCTTTTGCTGACTCTTGTTTGAGAGGCTCTTTAATGATTTGAGAATTACAAGAGAGCAGTTCCACAGTGTTTTCTTCCTACGGGTGGTGTAATTGCTAAATTGCACAACTAAAGTTTTCAAAAAATTACAGAGATGCAGTAAGGCAAGGTCAGGAAACTGTTTTCCACACTGCACTCAACTTGTAGTAGTATATCTCTGTGACTGAATGTGTTTTGTTTAGTTTTTTTTTATTAACTGGATTACATTTCTCAAATTGCTATTGATTTCTGAAATAACAACTAGTGTAGGATCTCTCGCTGAGCATTGAATGGTCATGTGCAGTATTATTTTAATATTGTTTCTATGGTAAGACTTTACAGTAAGGTTCCATGTTAGTTATTGTATTTATTTACTAACATAAAGAAATAATGAATGGTACATTTACATTCACCGGCCACTTTATTAGGTACACCTTACTAGTACTGGGTTGGACCCCGTTTTGCCTACTGAACTGCCTTAATCCTTCGTTCAACAAGATACTAGAAATATTCATCAAAGATTTTAGTCCATATTGACATGATAGCATCACGCAGTGGCTGCAGATTTGTCAGCTGCACATCCATGATGCGAATCTCCTGTTTCACCACATCCCAAAGGTGCACTGTTGGTTTAAGATCTGATGACCGTGAAGGCCATTTGAGTACTGTGAACTCATTGTCATGTTCAAGAAACCAGTCTGAGATGATTTGCGCTTTATCACATGGCATGTTATTCTGCTGGAAGTAGCCATCAGAAGATGGATACACTGTAGTCATAAAGGGGTGGACATGTCAGTAATAATACTCCACATCATTACACCACCACCACCAGCCTGATCCGTTGATACAAGGCAGAATAGATTCTTGCTTTCATGTTGTTGATGCCGAATTCTGACACTAAATGTCGCAGCAGAAATCGTGACTCATCAGACCCAGAAACCAGGCAAGTTTTTCCAATCTTCTATTGTCCAATTTTGGTGAGCCTGTGCGAATTGTAGCCTCGGTTTACAGCTCTTGGCTGACAGGAGGGGCACCCGATGTGGTCTTCTGCTGCTGTAGCTCATCCGCCTCAAGGTTTGACGTGTTGTGCATTCAGAGATGCTCTTTTGCTTACCTCATACCATGTAATGAATGCTTATTTAAGTTAATGTTGCCTTTCTATCAGCACACACCAGTTTGGCCATTCTCCTCTGACCTCTGGCATCAACAAGGCATTTGCGCCCACAAAACTGCCACTCACTGGATATTTTCTCTTTTAACCCTAGGTTGTGAGTAAAAATCCCAATAGATCAGCAGTTTCTGAAATACTCAGACCAGCCTGTCTTGCACCAACAACCATGCCACGTTCAAAGTCACTTAAATCTCCTTTCTTACCCATTTTGATGCTCGGTTTGAACTGCAGCAGATCGTCTTGACCATGCCTAAATGCATTAGGTTGCTGCCATGTGATTGTCTGATTAGAAATTTGCGTTAACGAGCAGTTAGACAGGTGTACCTAACAAAGTGGCCGGTGAGTGTATACAGTATTAATTCATATTTATTAACATGTAGGTAATGAAAAAAAGACATTCATAGCATCTTTGCATACACAATTTTTTATTATGCATTAGTAAATGTTGAACTATGATGAGGTAATGCTGAAATTGATCATTCTTTGTTCATGTTAGTAAATGTAATCTCTAACATTAACCAATACAATATTATTGTCAAGTATACTATTGAACTACTATATCATTTATTATTTCAAATAGTAAAGCTGTTATATACTTTTGGTTTTCATCTTTATTTTTGTTACAAGAGTTCACACTTAGATATATAGCTTGATGCTATTAGCAGATTTGGCATGCTGTCCCAGGAGAGAACTCTGAGCTCGGAGATAATGGAACCCAATAATAATTAAGGGGGTCTGAGATCAGGTAGATCTCGAGAGCTCCCACTGGTAAATGGCAGAAAAGGAGGAGATGGGGGGGAAGAGGGGATTCTTCTAAAACAAAGACAAGGCAGTAGGGAGAAGCCTATTTATTGTAAACTTGGATCAATTTAATTGGAAATATACATGTGTAAGTTAAGAGGATCCAGGGTCACAAATATGTTTTCAATGTGAAAATGTTATTTTAATAGCATTTACAGTAAATGAACTTTAAGGTACATATTAAAAAAAATTAATAAATAATAATAATCCAGGGGGGCACGGTGTCTCAGTAGTTAGCACTGTCGCCTCACAGCTAGAAAGTCACTACTTCAAGCCCCAGCTGGGTCAGTTGGCATTTCTGTGTGGAGTTTGCATGTTCGGGTGGGTTTCCTCTGGGTGCTCTGGTTTTCCCCACAGTTCAAAGACATGCAGTATAGGTTTCCCAGTACTGGGTTGCAGCTGCAAGAGCATCCGCTGTGTAAAACATGTGCCGGAAAAGTTGGTAGTTTATTCCATTGTGGCGACCCTTGATGAATAAAGAAAAATGAATGAATGAATATTAATCCATGTCATGAGAAAAAAATTCTTTCCCTCTGAGACTTAATCAAAGTGGCATACTATGTTATTATTGTCTCTGGTGTCCCTCTCCTCGTCTTCAGAGCCCACGTGTCTTCCCAAGGCTTTCTTCTTTCATCATTTTCTGAGTGGAGAAGTGAGCCATCACTTACCAATGCACCAGCGCGTCCACAGTAAATATAATTTAGTGATAGATTACAGTTGTTTTATACATTCAGTGCTGGCTCATTTACAGTTTCTTAGAGACTCATATGTAAAGATGAAGAAGTGTCAGGCAGAAGGGCTGAAGGAGGCTTTTTTTTTTTTTTTGTAATTTTTTTTATGCAATCTCTCTCGCTGGACTGGGCCGAAAGCCCTCACCACAACTCTTTCCTCTGCGCCACCGCATGTACGGATGTGAATTTGAATATGTAAATGCGTTAGGGCAGGTGTGTGAGAGCAAGGACAGAATCAGGTCAGTCTGAGCGCAGATCTCGCGTCGAGCCTCAGATGCCCCTCGTATGCAAGTCAAATGGCTTGTAGAGCAAGGCCTCAGGAGGTCAGCATGTCTGACATGTGTCTGAATCTCAAACACCCTCTCCACTCGCAAAATAACACCCTAAAGACTGTCTCCTCTGCTCACAAATGGCCTGGAGTCTGGAATTGTTTTTTTTTACAGAAAATAACACTGGGTATGTTTGGAATGGCTAACTAACATTGTACTCTACATGCATTTTTCATGCAGAGTATGTTCATTTCAGACGGTTAAACTGACAGTTTAAAGCATTTGACCAAATATGCAATAGAAATTTTGAAATGCGTGACCCTGGATCTAAGTCCTAAGTTGCATAGGTGACAGCTAAAGATACATTGCATGTATCAAAATGAATTGTTTTTCTTTTATTCCAAAAAAGATCATTAAGATATTGTACAAAAATCATATTCCATGAAGATATGTTGCAAATATATCCAAACTTCATTTTTCATTAGTAATATACATTGGTAAGCACTTCATTTAAAGAGTTTTAAAGGGCACCTATTTTACCCATTTTTCAAGATTTAATATGTCTTTTGTGTCTCCAGAATGTGTCTGTAAGGATTCAGCTGAAAATACTCATCATATTATTTATTATACCTTTTTAAATCTGTGAAATTTGAGTAACTGTATTTGTTGCCTGTGCCTTTAATGCTAATGAGCTAGCTCTCCCAGCCTACCATTCTCACTTGCCTACCAGAGCTATAGAGATCTGTCTGTATTACTCTAAGCATGTAGCCTTCACATAGGCATGGACCGGTATAAGTTTCTGATGGTATGATAACCTTGGATAACAATATCACTGTTTCACTATATCACTGTATTGTATTTACTACTGTAAAATAATTTCTTTTTAAATGTCTTAGTAAAAAACAACATATTTTTTTCCTTGTTTACCACAATATATTACGTTTTAGGAACATTTATAATATTTGGAACAGTAAACATGTCAGGCTACATAATTAAAATAAACCATTGACTTCGACTATCTTCATTAGCTTCAAAAACACAGATTTCCTTACAACACAAAACACTTTAAAAAACTCGACATATACTTTAGAAAGGTATAACAAAACATTTTTGCTGTTTTAATACCTTGACTTTTCCAAACTGAGGTAAACCGTGAAACTGGTTATCGTCCCATGCCTACATACACGTAGATAAACAGCACAGTGACAGACAGGAATGAAACAGAACTCTCTTACTACAGTAAGAACTTTCCCAACTGTTATTTAAAATATTTGTTGTGGAGTTAATTCAAGCCTTTCTGCAATGATAAGTCACACACAATGTCGTTAAAAACTTTATAGGTGCCCTTTAAAGATGATTTTCTCAGTATTTAGTTTAGTTTTTTTTAACCCTTCCAATTTTATATATATTGTCCCAACAAACCATACATCAATGAAAAGCTTATTTATTCAGCTTTCTGATTATGTATAACTCTCAATTTAACTCTTAAGATTGGTTTTGTTGTCTAGTTACATATTTAATCTTTTAGAAATGACATTATTTGTAATGTTTCAAAAGTAATAAAATAAAAGTTATATAATATAATTGTTTAAAAAAATTAAATATTAAATGTAACAAGTATTATTTTATAAATAACTGATTAAATTGTGAAAATGTAAGATATTATACACCAATTTTGAAACTATTTATTTTTTAATGTAATTCCAAAATAATATTTTAAAATGCAAATATTTTCTTAAATATATGTATTATTATTATTATCATTATTATTATTATTATTTCAGAAGTATGCTATTCACCAAGGACAATAACTATAATGATAATGATAAAGTTAGTTGTAAAAATTGGTCAAAAGAATATCTGTAATGGGGTGGTGTCAGGAAAAGCACTGTATAAATGTTATTATTAATAATAATAGTAATTATTATTACTACTATTATTATTATTATTATTATTATTAAGATAAATAATAAAGATAAGGACAGCCAATCAGAATCCATCTTGTTTTAAAGAGTTTGAGTGTTTAAACTGTACTGTGTGTTGCTGTTTGAAAGTATTTGGGTTCTAAAAGAGAAACATGGAGAAATGTGTTCATCTTTTGGATATGGAGTAGTGCTTATGTTATATTAATTAAAGCACTAACACCAATATAAGCCATAAAAGTAGAAGTAATGTTATATATTACCGCTTGTTTTGTCACTGAAGATGAAAGAGATGATGATAAAATTACTTTAGCACTGAAGAAGCATCGCGCATAATACTTATGACAGCCATCATCATTTAGTGCTTATTGAACACTGTGTAGTATGCATGAAAGTTCAGACCCCGGTGATCCAACATCACTATAAAGCTCATTCAGAGCTTTTAGAGTGAATTAGACAATTGCAGTGAAGCACCTAAGAAAAAAAAACTCCTATAAAGCTCTTGTGCTCACTGTACTGTACATTAAATAGAAATTAGAAGATTCTGATTGCTCCCAGCAGACACACAACATCATAAGAAGTTAATTTTAGGTTAGATTTAGGTCATCAGCACCTAAGGTCAATGTTATTTTGACGTCCAATAACAATGTCAAATGATGTTGATATTTGGTTGTTTATAGGTTGTTTTGGAAAGTGACCAAAATTCAATGTCGGGTCAACCTCTTAAACCAACATCATATTGACGACAAATACATTTATTTATCCGGTATGGCAATCAAAAACCAACGTCTGATAGACGTCATATTACGTTATTGGTAACATCCACACAACGTCAAGCTGTAACATCATTAGACGTTGATATTTTGTTGTTTTTAGACAGCGTTGGAAAGTAACCAAAATGCAATGTCTGTCCAACATTGGACATTAGCATCAGCCTGATGTTGGGTTCTGACAGCAACCCGATTTTCATTTCCAAACAAAATGCAACGTCCCACAACGGTTGGGTACAACATCAATCTGACATCATGTTGAGGTCCTGTGCCTGCTGGGCTCCTTTATTGGCCAGAATCTTAGCATTTGGGGTAAATTACTTAATGATGAAAAGCATGTCAGGGTTTACTTGCTCTCATGTTGAGACACAAAAACACTGTTCCTGGCAGTTTATAGGGACAAAAACTTATCAATTTGTATATGTGAAGCTCTCAATTGAAACATTCCACATGTCAGTAATGTGAACTATTATGACAACATCCAACATTATGCTTAAGTCCCCTAGAAAAAGCTACATTTAGGGAGTTAGTATCAATATGAAAACATTAAGTTTAGTATTAAAATCAGTGTGCTCCAAAATAAAAGACAAACATTTGCACCTTGTGACATTTTTTGCTATTTCTGTGCAGAATTTTGTAAAAAATCTGTGGATTTATGCGTAATGATTTTTATGCGTAATAATAATATATTAAATTAAAAAAGAATAACATTTTTAAAAGTTTTATTTAATGTTTACAATGCAAATCCAATTAGATCCACTTATTTGGTAAACACCTGTGGATTGATTATTTTGTTCAGAAACAGGGTTAAAAATTGTTACATTGTTGCACTTTATTCTTGGTGCCGTTTGCTTTCACATGGCAAAGTTTCTCAACGGACCAAAGGAGCTAAAACAAGTCACGTGCGAGTAATTCTCCTCACAATAGTTTCACGGTTTCACAATGGAGTCCCGCTCAGTTGTCTTGCGTCCTTAATTTAATTCATGACGATGAGCAATATATCATAATTCTCATAAAGCTCATAATTCTCTCTTCATATAGCCATATATGCCTATTACATATTTATAATACACTGTGATATAGCCTGGTTCAGATCGGATTGCTTTCTCACTACAATCGATCTGCTCCAGTGTTCGTTTCAATCAAGCCGAGACCACCTCAAACAGGCGATCTCGGATTGGTTTGGTGCGGATCCGAGCATGATTGCTGGATTCACATATGCCAAACAAACCACACTAACTAAGGAACCGTGCCAGGTTCTGAAACAAAAGTCTAAGTGTAAAACCCCAAGACTACTGCTTACAATCTTCCCGACTGCCAGGCCCATGTAACGCTACTTTTGTATCAAACCTGTTTAAAAAAAAGAAGATATTTTGAAGATTGTGAGAGACTGGAATTAATTGCCTTCCATAGAATTATTTTTCTTATTACATGGTGTCAGTTCCAACATTCTTCAAAATATCTTATTTTATGGTCTAGAGATTAACCTCATAATATTTTTGAACCACTTGTGGTTCATTTTTAGCTGAACTATCCCTTTAAGACCTGACCAACTGCATTAAAACCAAAGTGTGATGAGTGTCTTGCTAAACACTAAAACTTTTCATTGTTTTGTTTTTTCTTTCAGATGGAGCTCCTGGTTTGCACAAGCTTGGACTGATATGCCTGCCACTTATTCTCACAGTGACTGTTGAGCTGACGTGAATATCCTCGATTTAACCACACACAAACACACTTCCTCTCCAATCAGACACACACACAGACACATACAAGCCTTTCCAGACCGTGACTAAACCTACCTTGCTATCATCTGTGGGACATCCTGAACACCTCCCACCCCCCAACAGGGGGCGCACCGCCCTTTTTTGTGAACAAAAAAAATCTGCTGATTAAAAAATGATAATAATAATAATAATATGAAAATAAAATGCTGACTATGAGAACAAGCTCCTCCTTATTGTCAACCCCTTTCAACAGACAGTTTTTGTTTTGTTTTTAATCATAAACTTGCCTGCCATTTAAAGGAGACCTGTTTATTCAGACAAGCAAAAGGCGTTTGGGGATGGAGCTGAACTAAAATGTCGAGGGCTGGGTATTAGACAACAGACGTTAAGGAACTGTGGCTCGCTGACAATGCAGACTAACTCCGACTAGCTATCCTGGAATTCCCTGATACCACACACTGGCACAACAGGACTCAAATGCGCTCCTTTTTTAAAGAACATGTTTTACGCCATTTGTGTTTTTTGATCACAGTATTTTTTTCCGTTTTTGTTTTCTTGTATGGCTCTCGGCTGGAATGTAACAAAAAAAAGAGACAATACTAAACGTCCTGTGACATTTTATTGCAAAGAAGCGGAAGATCCTCTTTTTAAGTGTATTTTGTGTACATCCCTGTAAATAATGAGAAGTATATTACAGACAAAAAAATAATAATAATTAATAGAGGTTTGGGGGGAAAGATGCAAAGGAGGTGGGAGGGTATAGCAGATAATGGCTTTATTGCGTGTCTGGTCATCCCCAACCCAAATCCAACCCAGGCTTTTAGAGAAATGCTGAAATCAGTGGCCTTTCTACGATCTGATTTCATGTGTTCAGTATCTATGATGACCATCCGTGTGACTGTTTTTCAACCACAGAGGAAAGACGACAGCTTTTCTCCAGAGTTGTGTTGGTGCATGTGATGTTTGACGATGATTTCCCCTCCTCATCTGTTTGTCACCAACCTGTCCTTAAGTTGTTTTCGTCGCATATTCAGTGACCTGCATTGTGTACAGTCCTTCTCTCTAATCTAACAGTTACTGCTAGGATCATGTTAGCCACCATTACCACCCCTCCATCCCCGAAAGGAAGCTCAAATGAAGCCAAGTGTAAACAGGGTTGTTGCATTTGTTTCATATCACCTGTATTAAAAAATGGAGATGATCAACTTAACGTGACTGGAGTTTGACTGGCCTTTTGCTAGCTAACAACGTGCATGCTTTTGCAATTGTTGCATCATTATACTGTAGGAAAGGTCTGTGATCAATTTGACTGCTGAATTTTGAATATTCTAGTTACTGTGGTTTGTTCATATCAGGTTCACACAGAATCTTATGTTTGTCTCAGGCCCTTTCAATAGGTGCATTGTGGATATATATATATATATATATATATAGGAACAACAAATAATAACGGTTGCTAGTTGATCATTTAGTATTATAAGTGGCTTATATGAAAGGCAAAGGCCTCTAGATTATGCTTATATTATCAAAATAAAATATGATCATGCCTTGGTTTTTAATTATTTAGTTAGGACAGTAAGGTCTGACTTTCCTTAGACAAAAGTCTTGTCACTTAACAGAAATACTGTACAGTATAGAATATAAAGTCATAGTGCAGTGGAAAGATTTAATATTGTATATGACTCCATGAGCTTAGAAGACTGCATCTATACATCTCTGCATTGACTCAAATAACATTAATAAAGTTATCTGGAATGACAAAGAAAGTGTTCTTACAGGACTCCCAGAGTTCACCAACAATCTTTGGATTCATATTCAATGCCTCCTCCTTCATTTTACCCCAGACATTCTCAATAATGTTAATAATGTTAATGTAATAATGTTAATAATGTTAATGTCTGGTGACTGGGCTGGCCAATCCTGGAGTACCTTGATCTTCTTTGCTTTCAGGAATTTTGATGTGGGGGCTAAGGTTTGAATGTTGCCATGTTGTGATGTTGCCATCCACTCTGCAGATCTCTCGCACGCCCCCATACTGAATGTAACCCCAAACCATGATTTTTCCTTCACCAAACTTGACTGATTTCTGTAAGAATCTTGGGTCCATGCAAGTTCACAATAGGTCTTCTGCAGTATTTGTGATGATTGGGATGCAGTTCAACAGATGATTCATCAAAATCTACCTTCTGCCACTTTTCCAAATGATCAACTCTGTCAAGTTATTTGTTGCTCTTACAACTGAGATCGATGACCAGACTTTTGTCAGGTAGTGTTTATATCCTGTCATCCACAATGCTCCTATTGAAATCAGGAAGGTACACTTTATGCACCTCATTTTTTATTATTAACCCTAATGCAGTAACTAATACATTCTATGCAGCTTTGGAGCCCATGTTCTCTATAACTGCTACTGTACGTATATGAACAGATTACAGTATGTCATATTTTGCATTTAAGTATACAGACTGAAACAAATTTAATATCATTTTTTCACTGTCAATTCATGATTTATTTTGTCAAAATAACTCAACAAAATTAGAACTGTCATATCACATTACATTATCTTCTGCTTACAAAATGTATTCTTGCTCTGACCATGGCTAAAGAAAAAAATTTTATGTGCTGCAAAAAATGCTTTTCTTACTTTTGAAAGTGATTTTTCTACCTTTCTTACTAGATTTTGTTTTGTTTCTAGTACAAATATCTAAAAATTCCTAAATCAAAAAGAATTTCCTAGACAAGTAAAAATATGTTTAGAAAAAAAATCAGTTAGGCATGCTGTCCTGGGAGAGAGCCCTGAGCTCATAAGATCCTCAAGCCTGGGGCTTTCTCCCGTTTGCAAGGTGAGAGAGGGGAGTTTGAGCTCAGGTATATCTCAAGAACTCCCCTGCTGTAGTAGCTAATAAACAGATAGTGATTGCTCTTAAAAGATAACTACTTACTAGGAGCATGTCTTTGGTGCCGATTTGGATTAGTCAAATAGCTTAAGTGTCATGTTTTTGGACGATGGGAGGAAACCGTCGAATGCAGGGGAAACCCACGTGAGCATGGGTAGAACGTATAAACTTTGCACAGAAATGTCGGCTGGCTTGGTAAGGACTAGAACCAGTGACGTTCTTGCTGTGAGGCAACATTGCTAACCACTGGGCCACCATACCACCCATCTAAGAAAGGAGGAGGAGTAGGATGGAAGGGGGGGTTCTTCAAAATGAACATGGCTGTTATATGGAACTTGGGGTATTTAAAGTGGCTTAGGAATCGTCTGATTGGTGAATCAAAATTTAAAAATGCGGGAGCAGCCGCAAGCAATCATAAGCATGTGATCCTCTCAAAATTAGTTTATAAATAAACCACAATGAGAGGGTAAGTAAAATAATCTTTGTTTTTTTTGTTGTTGTTTGAAGTAAGATTATTTTACTTGCCCCATTGTAGATTATTTATTATTTTTGGGTCATTAAATCTAAATTTCCTTGATCTTTTGACAAAATAGGTTATATGTAGTATCTACACTGAAAAAAATGATTCAAATATGATTCACTGGATTTACTAAATCAAAATAAGGTCAGTGGTTGCAAACAATTTATTTGGGCTGAATTTAAACAAACAAATAAAGCTGAAAATTACTAAATTGAATTTGCTTGTTTAAGTTCAGCCCATATAAATTGTCAGTGTATAAAGCCCATATAAATTTTCAGTGTATAAAGCACACTGTACAGTTTAGAGCTCAAAACTTTGCTGTTACTGTTTTGTTGCGGTTTGCTTTTTTTTTTTTTTGCAGTTTAATGCCTGGTAAAAGGCAAAATTGTTAGCCAATCAGAGCACTGGGCATTTACTTCAGTGTCTACTATTCACCACACACATTCAAACAAAGTGTCTAATGAGGGAAAGTGTCTGGATCAATGAATTGATTATTTATAATTTATAACATTATAAGTGGACCTCAGAAAACGATACAAAATAAATAATACTGAGGCAGTTTGAGACCCCTAATGTTGACATTATTTCTGTAAACAACACAATATATTTTCATTTACTTGTCTACAGTAGAAAATCTTGATTGAAGAATTGTTTGGTATTTGGGCTAGATACGAGACAAAAGCTCTAAGCAAGAACAGCTTTTTTTTTTTTTTTTTTGCATTGTGTAGGCCACTGCTGAGGAAAATTGTTGCTTACATTTTCAATGACCCTAGGGTAAGTAAATAAACAGAAATGTCCATTTGTGGATGAACTGTTCATTTAGGAAAGTCTTGGCTATGGCTAGATGGCAAATGCTAAAACATCATAATGTGTGTTTTGTAAATAAAACTCTATTCTAGTGCTAGGAATGATACAACCCAAACCATAGATCACGCAAATGTCACATTTGACTGCTCCAGACTCATTAACATGGGCACTATCTTGGAACAATCATCATGCTGTTACTCACAGTGAAAGAACGTTGAATGGTTAATGGGGCATCTATGTTTAGGTGTCTGTGATATGTGTTTTATTTTAAAATGGAGGCAGAGCAGATCTATGGTATGAGGATTTGCCAACAGAGGACCTAATGGAGTTATAGAACTAGTTCTTTTTGAAACTTCCCATGAAGTTTTAGGATTTAATTTGATATAAATCAAGGTTGTCCATAAGCTAGTATGTTCCAAAACAATGGCAAAATTCAGATATGCATTCCATATTTACAAAATGAATAGTGTAGATGCAAAAACCTCTAAATGCCCCTTGATATTTTCTTCTAAAATTAGTATTTTTCCAA
The DNA here is from genome assembly GCA_903798205.1 of Danio tinwini. Taxonomy (NCBI): domain Eukaryota; kingdom Metazoa; phylum Chordata; class Actinopteri; order Cypriniformes; family Danionidae; genus Danio; species Danio tinwini. The sequence goes on along the minus strand of CAIGQZ010032461.1, from coordinate 11,477,551 downwards.
GACTCTTGTGTGTAGGCTCAGAAATGTATGACGAATAAGTTCTTTCCATTGTCTTTAAAGTGCAATAACTGAACATAAACATAGGATGCTAAGAAAAATATTCATGATGGCATTTAGAGGTTTTTGCATCTGAACTCTTCATATCTCACTTCTGTCAATATGGAGCAATGATTTTGATTACATTATTTTGCACTTCACCTTCTTATCAGATGTTCTGTCCGATGAAATGCTCTAGTATCTAAAGCATTGCTACTGAAATCAGCCACTCGTTCACACAATAACAATAATAGCATGAAAAATATGCTTTCAATTGTGACTCTGGCTGACTTTATCATCTCACACTGTGCATCCTTCACTCCTATTCTGTTATCTACCTTTTTAACACAGTGGAGAACTAGCAAAATGTTTTTATATAACATGCAGTGCTAAATAATCTAGAATGCCTTTATAAAGCAAAAACCTTCCCCCTACCTACAGAATTGCTTTATAGGATAGAAGTCATTAAACAATATTTCAGCTATGAATGCAGCTTAGCCCATGATGGTCTTGTTTAGGTTTGTCCTCTGCCACTCAGGCTCACCCTGGATGCCCTCATGCAAAGTAATCTCTTTTCTTTTTTTACATTCACATGAATTGCAGTTTAAGCTTTTTATGTATTAAAGGATTAGGTCTAAAGCCTAGGTGGGAGAGGTGGTTTTTATGGGCTTAATAAAATGTGGAAGATAGGCCCCTTGCCATTTCAGGTCTCACTTCCAATACTCAAAGAAAAAAATATATATATATAAACACACTACTTTAAAAACTTTTTGCTATATTGATTATTGCAGGTGCTCTTTGTACACAAACTTTAATAAGTAAAACATTACATATTCAGATTCAGCTGCTTTTCCTGTGCATTTAATGATATTTAGGAGTCTTAAGAATGGTACAAAAAACAATGATTGCTACTATAATGTGTATTAACTCATTCCCATACATTAAAACTTGCATTAAATTGACTACAAATTCACTACAAGTTCAACTGCTCTTTAAACAACTTTCTCAAACATTGCTGTTTTAAACTTCAGTCTTACCTAATGGGATTAATAATAAAGTGTGTGTGTGTGTGTGTGTGTGTGTGTGTGTGTGTGTGTGTGTGTGTACAGATTTTACCAGTGATAAGTTACCGTAAGTGTAGAAAGAAACCTCATTATATACGTGCAGAAATAGCCTGTTATCTTATCAGAATGCAATAGTGGTGATTTATTTAGTTTGGATCCCTCTGAAAATTAAACCACCAGGAATCCATTACAGAGGTCTCAGCATAATCTGTTGTATCTTTTGTAACTCATATGTTTAGGTTGCTTTAGTATGCTGTACATAAACCGATGGCAGGCATGCTAAATTCTGTCCTTAAGCTAAAGGCTAAAGCCCATCTAGATTAGTTTGGTCTGACTTTACTTTGACACTTACTATAGGATTCAGTCAATTATTAATTTCACAATTTTTTTTCCACAACATGTTGCCAAATCTATTGTTTCTGGATCCAAAACTCCTCATTTGACACATGATATGTGGAGCAGAGGGGCAGTAGACCTTTATGACTCTTCTGTCAATAATTCAGGAGTAAGCTTGCAGGTTCAGGTTTCCTTAGTGCAGCTACAAGACGGGCTATCACATAGCAAAACAATGTCTGTGTCCTAAAAGGACAGCATTCAGTCTAGCAAAGTGTTTATGACCCTTCTGATCATTTTCACTGATGGCAAGTCGACCATATTAAAGGTGTTAGAATTTATCTTGCTTTTCACACAGTGTTCTCTTTTGAAGCTATGCAAATAATGCTTTTGGCAAATGCAAAGCTACCTCATGTCATCTTTTAAAGTCTTGCTAATCGACAACACTGTGTTCATGGGAAAGAACTTTGATCCTCGGCATTTACTGTGCAAACAGCAGCATCCTGGTCATACATTCATATTCATGTAATTTATGTAATATATCAGCAAACACCACCTCTTAAGTAAATTATACTTTCTCTATTCTCACCGATTATATTTGCAATAGTCAAGCCATTTTCATAGTTAAATAGACATATCATAATTTAAAACAAGATAATCTGGTAGACAATGCTCAATTTGCATGCCTTATCTATTATGGACTGTGCTTTCTTTACACTGGAAAAAGCCAGCTATATATAATAAAATGTAAGCTATTTTCACAATTAAAATAAATTCTTAGTTCTCTGAGTGTTACATAAGCATTCAAAGCCCCGGTGTTATGTGTTTTCTTAGTGATCACCTGCACCAGGTGGAATGATACCGGTCCCCGCCCTCAGAGAACACAGGATGCAAATGCTGTTGTTGTACATATCAGGTTTTAGTCACCCTGTGGGAGGAGAGGCAGCTGACAGTGTGCTTCTACTTGCAGATACTAAAAGACAAACCTACACTGACTGAGATACTCAAGGGAAGAGGCTCCAAATAAAATCCAATGTCCAGCAGATGACCATAGGTTTCACTACAGAGATGCCAATTGCGGAATTGCTCGGAGTGCACTTTGACATGCAGCTCCTGGGTAAACTGACCTTGTCTGTGGCCACCATGCTGTTTGTTTCCTTGGTTTTCAGATTCTACAACTCCAGGGCACGAAACAGAAGGCAAGAAAGAATTCATCAGGATGCACAAGCAACCCAAGTAAGCAACGGAGCCTGCAATAGAGAGCAAAAACAACAGAGCGAAGATGCAAAGGAGGAAAATCATATTCAACAATCTTCAATGAAACTCTTACAAGAAAGTCGTAAAAATGCTAGTGCTGCATTGGAAAGGGGTCAACCTGAAACTATGGACTTGGACTGTTGTTCAAATGAGGAAACTGCAGGTAAAAGCAACACAATTGATAATATACCTGAGGCAACAAAAAACAAACCAAGATTGACCTTACAACTTCCTGATGTGACTGAAAAAGTTACCGGAAGTCCAAGTGGTCGCCGATCACCATGCCTGGTAAAGAAGCTAACAGGTGGTACAGGCGTTGGCAGGGAGTTAAGACAAGATGTTGGTCACCAAGGTATGTTCTCAAGTTTTCAATCAAAAGCAGAAATCAAAGTAGAGAATGCTGACCTTATCCTGGATGGGCCGGGGGATGGTAGAACAGGTGTTCACGGGAAGATCTATGAGTACTATGTGGAGTCATCTTCTCATTTCATCTCAGATTTAAGCCCCACCCGCTCTGTCAGTCCAGCCTATGGTCAAAACGAAAGCACTTTGTTTAAATCCCAATCTCTGGATTTATCTCATTTCAAGGAACGCTCCCGATCGCCTAGTCCACAGCCTTCTAGATTCTTAATGAGAGACCTTAACATTACTCCACGATTTACTAATGAGCCTCCCTCAACTTTCAAACCAGAGACAGTGAGATACAGCAGGCATGTAGTCATCCGTCAGGACAGCTATCTTTCTGCTGCTATTGACTCTGAGCTTCCAATCCCCTTGCCCACACAGAGGACTTTAACTCCTCGCAGCTTTTCTCCAGCTCGACCCAGTGACACTTCTTCAAGCATATTGCAGTCTGACATAGCAAACCTTGATGACCCTGAGGAACCACAAGTGGAAACTCTAGCCGGAGCAAAATTCATACATTTTCCAGAGAACTTGGGGAACGCAGAACTCGAGAGTCTAACAGGGAAGCTCGATTTAGGCAACTGCTTGGAGGCTTTAACACTTGCTAAAAAACATGGCCACACCGCCCTTCAGCAAGCCGCTCTCCGTGTCATGTCTGATAATTACCTCCAGGTCCTCAGAGACCCAGGCCTCTTTGGCAGGCTGAAAGCAGGGGAGCGTGATCACATCCAAACACAACGCATGAGAGGAAGGAAGTGGTTAGTGGTTGCAGATATGGAGTCCCCAGACTGGAGTAGACGTCTGTCACAGTCTACAGATTTGGAGTCTGAATCAGTTAAGACATCTAACGGTATGTATTACTATGATGATTATAAGGACACATGGCACCTTCATTCCCACATTCCCCAGGAAGTGTTATCTAAAGGTTGTGCCATGTGCACCATGGATAATTATCTATTTATCGCTGTGGGTTTCCAAGGCCAGGACCGTGAAGCAACCCCTTCAAAGAAAGTTTACTGTTACAACCCAGTGACTTCAATTTGGAGTGAATTAAGCCCCATGAATGAGGCAAGGCCTCACTGCAAACTTGTAGCTCTGCAAGGCCATCTTTATGCCATTGGAGGGGAATGCCTATCAACGGTTGAGCGATATGACCCCAGGACTAACCGATGGACTTTTGTGGCACCCCTTCCTAATGAAACATTTGCCGTAGCTCACCGTGCCACAGCTTGCAATGGTGAACTATTTGTTGCAGGGGGCACATTAAGATACACCCTCTTGCGCTACAATCCCAAAACCAACATGTGGCGAGAGAGCATGATTGTCGGCAGCAAGGACAAGACTGCAGAACTGTTGGCAGTGAAGAACTTTTTGTACCGTTTTGACGTCAATCCCCTTGGCATCAGCGTGTATCGCTTCCACGCAGTGGCGCGACTTTGGTATGAATGCTCCTCGATACGCCTCCCCTATTGCACTGCCTTTCAATGTGTGCCTATGGACAATATTATCTACTGCGTGAGCCGTCAATTTACCTTGAGGTTTCTTGCAGATGAGGTATCTCCAAGCTTTGTTGCACAGGATTTGAAAGTACTATCCCCGGTTAAAGGCATTTTGTTTCCGTTTGTCCTTGTGTTGCCCGAAAGGACCACTCAACAAACTTGTGTTTAAGTAAGGTCAAGGTTTTCTGGTTAGAACAAACACTCAGGAACACATAATGCACATGTTAAAGGAATGTACCTTTTCTTAATTAGTGGCAAGAAAGATGAAATATCAAGGCCATTACATCCAATTATTTTAAAGCTAGTACACAATTACACAGCACTTACCGATAAATAAATCTGTTGTCGCAGTTAAGGCTATTTATTTGTTTGGACCTTTCAACCACTCAGATGTCTAAATCAGCCTTTAAATCCTGGAAATGTCTTGCACAAGTGCTTAAAATGTTTCAGTAAATATACAGCTTTTGAAACACTGTGTGGATAATGTTAACCAATCAATACTGTGTGTAGAATAAAGCTGAATTGTAATTGCAGAGCTGGCATCATAAACAACATGAATGGCTGCCATTACCACAATTTATGTAAGCTGGCTAATTATATCCTTAGCTTCTTTCTTTCATAATCTTTATTATTTTGGACGTCACATATAATAAATCTACCAGCATTTTTAAATATGTATTACGTGTCATTTAAATATTTAAATATATTTTTATGCATTTTTCATGACACAAAGTCTTGACACCAGAATGGGATTTTATTCAAGCCAGTTGTTTAATGCATGATATCTAATTGTAATGTTAAAACTGTGGGTCTTTTCAAAGAACTTCTTTTACATCACTGAAGCACTTCGGGGAGTCCAGAGGCAAACGATTATCTTCTCCTTGTATATACCATTCCACATTATAGAAAGAACTAATGATTTAATGGGATGCTTTGCCTTTTCGTGCACATTTCTGTCTCTATCTTCTGAAGAGCTGGGAATAAAAATTCTCTCATCTATTATAAGTGAGTCTTGGTTCTTGTGTTAGACTTCAATAAATAATGAGTTCTGACAAAAATGTGTGGTTGCAGCAAGAGACGTTCGTGTGACCAAGATCTTAATTAAATTTAAACGCAATTATGCGGTCAAAACTAAAGCAATCACATAATCAATTTATGCTAATGAAAGTATACAATACAATCACCGTGACAATCGCGTATGCATATGTGATCAAAGAAAGCAGGCGTGCAGAGGAGAGTGTGCTGTGATGCAATTCCCAGTGACGTATCGTTGCTCTCTGTGTAACTCTAGCACCATCATGTGGGGGGAGATGATATTAAGGTCTGATGATGATGGAATCCGTACACAACTAATATGCTGCACAGAATGGCGGTGACAAGAGCAAAAAGACACATAGCCGAAGCGTTCCAAAGGCTAGCAGAAGAACACAGTGGGATAAAACCAGCACAGCAGGTGAAGTGTGAACACAGATGGTTGGACGTCAAATATAGCGTCCGTTTGTCTGTAATTAAACACTTGGATTCAACATAATTAAACGCTTAATGGGATGGGAGTTAGGAAAGTCCCCTTAGAATCTGTCTATGAATGACTCGGCTATCTAAACTAGCACTGTTGTCCAAATGAACTGTTGATTCTGCTTGCCGTAATAAATGACGTTATTACCTGAGGGTGAGATTTTGCTGGTCATCTTTTGGTTACAGGCACATTAAATTGCACTAGAGTGTGCTTAAAAATAGACCTGCATGAAGCAAACAAATAAAAAGGAAAGACTGTCAGATGGAAATAAAAAACAACAACATAGCACTTAAATATTGATAGACCATTATTTTTGCAGCTGGGTTCAAAAGTTTGAGACCTTTTAAACTGAGGTGTGTGTGTGTGTGTGTGTGTGTGTGTGTGTGTGTGTGTGTGTGTGTGTGTGTGTGTGTGTGTGTGTTCACTAAAGCACAAGACTTTTTTGGATCATTCTCAAATCATGCTTAAGCATTTCTGTAACTTTTGTGGAGTTAATGCAAATGTCAAATACAAAATGCGACAAGCTAAATACTACGTGTACTTTTGTAACCAACAACTTGCATTTTCGAAATGTTTTGCATACAGGACAACATTGTCACAACAGTCCCCATTCACATGGATTTATAAAACAAAATGCTGCATTATGCATGCCGGGCCATTAGAGGGTGATGTCACTTTGAAAAGAAACACTGTGCTTGCTTACTTTTACTCCTGTAATACATTGTTGGTTTGGATTTCAAGTACTTCCAAAAGTCTGTAGCATGTAATATGCATGCATTTTGTTTTTATTATTATTATTATTAACACAAGTAACGGAATACATAAAATATTAAATTGTGCTAATATTATGTAAACTAAATACAGATTATACATATTCATTGTTCATCTAGTAACACAAGTGATACAAGGCATAAGGAAAAGATAACAGTACATGAACGAAAAAACAAATAGTTAAAAGAAAACAAAATAAGAAAATATAAATGTATATCAAAAGAAATAAAACGCATATCTCAAACTATACTTAGATTATTAAAAATGTTACATAGGCGTACCAAAAGGGATCTGATAACTTGAATGTAATGATTAAAAATATTTTTTTTTCAGTAGTTCAGTTGTTTTAGCAGCTTTCTTGTTTTGCGATAGGCAGACAGATGCATAATAAAGTTTTAAGTCAATACAAAATGTTCTAAAATTAGGCAAACACTGAATAACTCTACATTTGTGAAGATGGAAAAGGCCACAAAGAGTTAAACATTTTTAACATATTGTCCATTTCCTTACAATCTGATTCCCAAATCAAAAACAATAAATGAATTGTCCTAAAGTCAAAAAGTTAATATGCATGCATGTTATCATGTTTTCATTAAATGTCTTTTTGAAGTTTATGCAGAGACGACCTTGCCTTGTGGTGGCCTTAGAAAATGTATACTGGTATAAAATGTAGGTTGTGATACTCTTCCGTATTGTAATATATCCAAATGAAATGCCACCTTAGACAAAAAAAAAAGTGTGGGTATGATTTTGTCAATAAGGAATTGATTGGATAATTGCATCACTGTGATTTACTATTGGTTGATATCAGGTTGTCTCACCTTCACAGTTCACACTAAACAGAGAAAATTCACTGTGTGACTTTGTTGCTGTTGTTTTTTTTTTTTTTTAGACAAGAGTATGTTTACATGTACACTAATAATCCGATTTTAATGCAATTAAGACAATATTCTGATTAAGAATCTACCATGTAAATAGCGTTTTTTTTTATTAATTTAAACAGATTAATTAATCATCAAACTAAACAGAAATCGAATTAAGACGTGGAGTATGCCGATTTTAGTCGCATTATTAAAGTGCAGCACAGACATGTAAACACCACAATCAAACTATTACTGTCGTGTAAGACTTTTCGCTGCATTTAGCGCTAGATATTATTATTATATATTCTATACACAAAGTGTTTGACACTATTCTCTGCACCTACAGAGTCAGTGAACGACACACACACATGAAATGCAGAGTTTTTTTTCCCATATGGCGTGCGGTATCAAATTCCATTAAAACAACATTCTTCCAGCAGTCCTTACTTCATACGAGGATCTAATACCTGTTTGTTATGCGAGGGCATGAATAAAAGTGAAACTGCCAGACTACATGAAACTCCAGAGAAATGTGGATAGGGTGGTGACGCAATGACGTTAATCAATCTATGTGCTATAACGTAAAACAGGATCATGAAAGGAACATTCAAAAAGCAACTCATGTAAACACCTTATTCAGATTAAGGCAAATAGTTGATTACTGATGTCCATGTAAACTTAGTCACTATGAGGACTCTTAAAAAAAAATTATGCCCAAAAATGCATTTTAATACATTTTTATTAAAAGTGGCAAAAAAAAGTAGAATTTATACAAAAAAGGATTGAATTGTCAATTAATTTTTTCAACTTTTAAACCTAGGCATAGGACGATAACCAGTTTCAAGGTTTACTGCAGTTTGGAAAAGTCAAGGTTTTAAAACTGCTCAAATTTTCTGTTACATCACTTCTAAGGTATATATAAGGTTTATATATATATATATTTCTTTATATATTAAGTTATAAAGAAATTTGTGTTTTTGATAGCAGAAGTCAATGATTTATTGTCATTATTTAGCCTGACGTGTTTACAGTTCCAAAATGTTTATTAAAATAAAATATATTGTGTTCAATGGGGAAAAAGTTGTTGTCTAATTTAAAAAGAATATATTTTACAGCAGTAATCACAATACCAGGATAACAGAAAAAGCGCAGCTGGCTTAGTCCGTTGCACGTTTGCTGAACCAGGATGAGAACAAGCCGCTATGTGAAGTCGGATGCACAGTAGATAGCCAGGATAAGCCATTTGTGACATTTGTTAACAGACCACGGGATCGATCACAGAATCAATAGCTACATTTCCATCCACCTATTATGAGCATAAAAAACATATGCGCATAACTGAGTATAGGATTTTTATTCGATAAGAAAAGATGTGCATAAACTGTGATGGAAACACTTTTACTGAACAAATTCCAGTATGCTCATTAAAAAAAGTGTGTGAATATAAAAAACCAACAGGCTTTTAAACTGTTAGACTGTTAAACATCTGAAATGTTGTTTTGGTCATTCTAAACCACCTTAACCATTTCAGTATTTGTGTTATTATATTATTAATTACCTCCAGAATCAAGAGCATCTGTGCTCTGCGTCTCACTCCTTTAAACGCCACAGCGCGTTCACTGCGTGTCAGGATTGCCTTCTGAGGCGCAAGTCATTTATTAAATGAAAAAAAGATTCATGCAGCTTCTCTTATCGCAGCAAATTCCGTTTTTACTGTTGATATTTGGCGCCAGATAATCCGGAAATTACGATTTTGTTGACTTTGACTCGTTGGATGGACATTCAGCTTTATTCTCACATCTTTTATGCGCTAATCCAGTTTTGCTTACAAAGTTAATTTGCATTTTTGGATGGAAACAAACCTGATGTGAGCCAGGTAACGAGTTGAAACATGCAGTAATCACAATACCATGATACCACGAAACAAAAGTGATATTTTTCTCCTATAGGTTATTATATAGTTCACCAATAGTTTACTATCTTTATGGATTAAGTTTTTTATGGATAGTTTCCAGTCCCATGTTTCATCTTTCTTCAAAACATAAATAAACAAAAAATAGGTAGTCAATCATTTCATAATATATTTTAAAGAGCAAAATAAAATAATATTTCCAAATCAATTAACTTGCGTTTAGTGAACGAGGGACCTTCATCATCTAGCATCATAATGAGGACATAGAAATAAAATTGGATGCAAAATAAAAACAGGATAACAGTATGAATTAACATTAGGCATGTGGTATCGCCAGTGCTTAATTTGTGAATTGTGAGGTCCCGAAACAGATCGGGGTAACAGATCCAGCATGTTACCCGAGGATGGAGAGGTGTCGTGCATGAAAGTGCAGAGCGGGATGGGGAGGCGGGGGTTGGGGTAAAGTGTAGATTGGATATGCAGCCGGCCAGATGTGCGATATGCACATTAATAAAGCAGATTTTTTTTTTATGACACTCTATAACAATAATTAATATTTTACAGTACTGTGACGGTAAGGTTTAGGATTAGAGTTGGGGGGTAGGCGTTAAAAAAAAATGTATTGGGTAATTTAATAGATAACATAAATAATACTCGGTACAACTACTAAAAGAGTTGGGGTGGGGGTAGACGATAATAAAATACAATAAATGGGAAATTTAATAAATAGCATAAATAATTCTCTTTAACTTCCGGCTACAAATGTATCTGTTCTAGCAACAACCGGGGGCTGGTGCGGTGGATGGCGGAGGGGTGTCGCGGACGAAAGTGAGCGGGACTGGGGTGTCGTGGACGAAAGTGAGCAGGACTAGGGTGTCGCGGACGAAAGTGAAGAGGGTTGGGGAGTCGCGAAAGAAAGTGAACAGCGATTGTTGCTAGAACAGATACGTTTGCGGCCAGAAGTTAAAGAGAACTATTTATGTTATTTATTAAATTTCCCATTTTTTGTATTTTATTATCGTCTACCCCCACCCCAATCCTAAACCCAACCATCACAGTAACCTAAAAACAGTAGTTGTACAGAGTATTTTTTATGTTATCTATTAAATTACCCAAGAAATTGTATTTTTAAGGTCTACCCCCCAGCCCAACCCTAAACCCAACCGTCACAGTACTGTAAAATATGAATTATTGTTATAGAGTGTCATAAAAAATTCCGCTATATTAATGTGCATATCCAATCTAGACTTTACCGTGAACAGCGGATGGGTGAGGAGGGGGATCGGTAAATGAGGTGCCGGATCAGATTTCAGAGGTGCCGGATCCGGCACAAATTAAGCACTGAGTATCGCATCACATTTATCACTGAATCAGTTATTAAAAAGAAAAAAAAAACAGCTTGTCATGTTGTAACTTACCTCAGGAAAGCCATTAAAACAATAGTTCACCCAAACATGAAAATTCTGCCATCATTTAAATATGCTCCACTTTTTCCAAACCTGTTTGACTTTCTTCTGTTAAACACAAAGCAGAAATGTTGAATAAAAAAAAACAGCCATTGGCTTGCAAAGTATTTTTTTTTATATTTATTGTTAATTTTCTTATTTAATGAACAAATATGGCTATGAATGACACATTAAATATTATATAATGCACGTTTTAAATATTAATTTATCAACCGCAAACTAGAATATAATATAACAACCAACATATAGATTTAGCTTTAATTTCAGTTATGTTAATCCGATCTCTAATATAATTTATAATTCTAATGTAATAAACTTACATGCAATGGGCAGCAGGGTGGTGCAGCAAGTAGCACGATCGCCTCACAGCAAGAAGGTCACTACTTCGAGTCCCGACTGTCTCAGTTGGCATTTCTGTGTGGAGTTTGCATGTTCTCCCAGTGTTGGTGTGGGTTTCTTCATGGGTGCTCCGGTTTTCCCCACAGTCCAGACATGCTATAGGTGAATTGTGCAAGCTAAATTGTCCGAAGTGTATGTGTGTGAATGCAGGAGTATATGGGTGTTTCCCAGTGTTGGGTTACGGCTGGAAAGGCATCCGCTGTGTAAAATATATGCTGGATAAGCTGGGGGTTCATTCCTCTGTGGCGACCCCTGATTAATAAAGGGAATAAGCTAAAAAGAAAATGAATGAATGAACTTACATACATTTACAAACATTAAATGCTAAACATCTGAAGCGCTGTCATCAAACAGTTAGACCACACCACAATACAGTACAGTATGTCTCTTTTATTTGTCTAGCCTCAAAAACACACCAAAGTGCTCCTGTTTTTAAGTGCCATATTGATCAATAAAGCAAGAAATTGAAGCCCTCTCTCCAGACTGAGACTGGGGTGGTACTGCAGGGTTGAAGGTGCTGAGACAAAGGCTAAGGGTCACAGTGGGCTGGCTGAATTACTGGAGACCTGCCTGCAGGGTCTAGGTTTCAGTGCCAGCTCTGGCTTGCTGCGGTTGGCAGGGTGCTGACTGCTGGAGAAGCGCTTGGGCATGCTGACGTGGCGGGAATGACAGAAGGAGCTGATGGGGTGCAGAGGGTATGAAGCCTTATACAAGCTTAATGCAGGCACTACTGCCTGCTGTTGTTCCACACGAGTGCGCCAACACTCAGCCAAGCCAAACTTAGTAGGGGGGCCTATGTGTGGAAGAAACAAGAGATAAAAAGTAAGAGAGACATTACAAAGAAGAAAATGTTCAAACAGGATACGAGTAACGCTTCTGTCACTATGCTGCCACCAAACAGAAGCTGTGATGACTTGACAAAAAACAATGTTGAAAAGGGCAAAGCACAGCGGAAAGATTTCTGGTGATTGAAATAAAATGTGAATATGGAATCACCAAAAATGTTGAATGAAAATTTCATTTTTTAAATATTTATTTCAACTTTTATTTGTTGTTTTCACTTACAATTTTGGTTTATTTCAGTATAAGTAAAATGTTGTATTTTATATTTTTCTATTATATAGTTTATCGATGTACATGTATAGATAGACTAATAGATATAACTAAAAATAAAATAGTACTGAATGATTAGTGCAAAATACAGCAAATAAAATGACAATAATACATAATTTAATATAAGAATAAAACTAATTCACCATAAAAGAGAACTACTGAAAAAAATACTAAAATCAGACTATATTATGGGTTATTGGGTTATTATGTGGAATATTTATTAGTCCCTACAGGACACGAATGGTTCTTGAGATGAAGAAAATAATGTTTTACAACATTCTTGTGTGTTTTTATGACAGAACACAAAGATCTGATATAAGTTTTGAAAAACATAAGTCATTTTAGGTTGTAAATATATTTTTAAAAATGTCCTTATGGGGCTATTGCACAAAAGTGGAATAAAGTAAGCCAGGATAACAGAAAAAGCACTGCTTGATCTAGTTTAATTGGGTCCTCCTGGCTTAGTCTGTTGCACGTTTGCTAATCCAGCATGAGAACAAGTCGCTATGTTAAGTCTGATGTAGATAGCCAGGATAAGAGCACATTCGTGCCATTTGTTAACAGACCACGGAATCGATCACATGTACATTTCCATCCACCTATTATTATGAGCATAAAAAAAACATTTTACCGAACAAATTCCAGTATGCGCATTAAAAAGGTCATGTGATTTTGTTGTAAGAAATCATAATGTGATGATAAAAAGGTGTGTGAATGAAAAACCAGCAGGCTGAGCACATTGTAAAACATCTGAAATGTTGTTTTGGTCCTTCTTAAACGCCTTAACTGTTCAGTATTAAATAAAGAAAAGATTTACGCAGCTTCTCTTATTGCGATAAGAGAAGCTGCGTGAATCCATTTTCCCTTTTTACTGTTGATATTGGGTGCCAGATAATCAGGAAGTGATGATGTTGTTCGCTTTGACTCATTGAATGGAAACGCTGCTTTATTTGCTAATTTTTTATGCGATAATCTAGTTTTGCGCATTAAGTTAATTTGCATTTTTGGATGGAAACAAACCTGATGTGAGCCAGCTAACGAGTTGAAACATGCCCCTCTCGCCCACCAATCAGAGAACTCCCATTACTTTCATCCAGAATTTCCAGAAACATATGAGAATGCTTATTAGCAAATTAAATCGTTCACTTTGTCGAAAATGTGACCAGTTTAATTTATTGTAAAGATTATTGCAAACACTTGCAGATGTATTTTATCAGTTTAGTTTATTTTATCAAGTTTATTTAATCTTCATCTATATAATCATTTATGTATCACTTTCATTTATATTATTTTTCTTAATTGTATCTATTTAATTATTATATGATGTTTCATCATTAAAATTTTTTTTGTTTAAATGCACCAAAAATTATTGTCTATGTTCACTGAGAAATAGATAAAAATATTAATTTTAAAAGGGGCTGTACTCATTTATGCTGAGCAATGTACATGTATTTTTTCCTCTAATCATTCATCTATTTTTTCTCTCTCTAATCTACAGTATAATAGATGGATGTATATATACACACACACACACATATATACTATTCCTAATAAAATTAAACATACTTATTTTTAATTCAAATAATTGGAAAATATATACAAGTAGCCAAGAGCATGGAGTGACTGTAATTCATTTCTTGTAGCATTGACAATGAACATAACTTGTAAATCAATAGGATCAATCTTAGCCTGGTTGTTAGAGCAGACTAGCTGAAAATAATAAATCATTTACATTAGTTATTGCCCAGCAGGCACACAACGTCAGGTGACCAAATTTCAATGTCTAGCCAGTGTCTAAAGACCATGTTATTTTGATCACCAATAACAACATCAAATGAAGTTGATACTTGGTTGATTTTAGGTTGTGTTGGAAAATGACCAAAATCTAATGTTAAGCCTACATCTTAAATCATATTAACGTCAAAAACTGACATTTATTCATCAGGTATGGCAACCCAAATCCAACGTCTGATAGACGTCATAGTAGTAACGTCCGCACAACATCAAGCTGTAACATCATTAGACGTTGATATTTAGTTGATTTTAGGTTAAACGTTGGACATTGACGTCAGCCAGACATTGGGTTCTGACGTCAACCCCATTTTGATTTCCAAACAAAATGCAACGTCCCCACCAAAATTCAACGTCTGATAGACGTCATAGTGGTAACATCTGCACAACGTCAAGCTGTAACATCATTAGACGTTAATATTTGGTTGATTTTAGGTTGGACGTTGGACATGAAGTTGAGTTCTGACGTCAAACTGTTTTTTATTTCCAAACAAAATGTAACGTCCCCATGACATTGAGGTACAACATTAATCTAACGTCTTCATTGACGTCTTGTGCCTGCTGGGTGTTTAAGGCAATTTCGGTCATCATACAGTAAACATCCGTCATCTTCTCATCAGTGACATGCATCTAAAACTGTCTCGGAGTCAATGCGTGTGCCGTGTAAAGATTTTGTACATCTTCTTGGACACTTTTAATGCTTCCAAACAGTTTGCTGCAATTATAAATCGCCCGTGTCTTGAGGTAGTTCATTGATTAGATTAGATTGAACAGGAATTACAGGACGGATTTTTCTTATCTCCATAGACAAGAAAAAAATAAAGTAGTGACTGCAGGTTGAAGGAAAGTAATGGAGTAAAAGTATTAATTCTGCAGTAAAAATGTACTCAAGGGAAAATAAAAATACACATTTTTACAATTTAGTAAATTACAATTACTGAGGAAAGACTACTCAATTATAGTTGAGTATTTGTTATTTGTTACTTTACACCACTGGCTGTTAATCACTGCTACTGAGTGAAGTCAGAAACTTAAACTATTACCAGGTCAATTCATTAGTGACTCATTCAGAACAATTTGTGAACTGGATCAGTTGATTCATTATAAAGTTCTGACTCAAAAGTACAATATGTTCAATCAATCATTCATCAACTTTTCTGTAATAAACTTGAATAATTTGGAGTGAATCACCTTGACATGTCAATCTTTTCTCACACAAAGCTACTGCATGTATCATAAGAATTCACTTTGATGTGAATTTAGTGCAATTTTATCTTTCATAAAGCTTGAAAGGCTCAGTAGCTGAGTTATTGAACACTACAGTTCTTACACAAAATAAATGAGAGTTCGTACAAGTTCACTGGAACAACATGAGAGCATGTAAACGATGACTGCATTTTCATTTTTGATCTAACCGTCATGTAAATCACCCTCTGGCAAGTAACACACACCGGATTCTCATGTGCATTTGTAAAAGTTGTCTGGTGAAGAATAAATAAAAAGCATTGGAATCTAAATATAAGCCAGTGTGTTGTATCATAACTGATATCCATAATGATTAACCGGATATTTTCCAACATTATTCAAAGCACAGACCGGACTGCATTAAAAGCCATCTGGAGTGAAAGGAATGCTTAATACCTTGGACTGGGTGGTCTGACCTCTCCGGGACCCAGGCCAGTTTGTCAGGGTGCCAGGAGCGCAGTGTGGGCAGAGAGGAGGAGGTCTGACGCCCGTAAGACTCATCATACAGAGACACCAGGTAGTGGGAGGACGGGACATCATGATGAGAAAGTAACTGCCTTGAGGAAACGCCCTAAAGTATGGATTAAACACATACACACCATTTATCAGAGCAATGAAAGGCAGAGCAGATCTGTTATAAGGCACAGGTATAACAATTGCATGTTGGCTATTGATGATATAAAAACATAAATCGCAAATGTATCTGTTATTTTGTCATAATGAATCAACTTTATAACTCAGAAGTCAATAATTAAAGGGACAGTACAACCAAAAATGAACAATCTGTAACCATTGACTTTCATAGTAATTGTAAAAGTCAAACTATGAAAGTCAATGGTTACAGCTTTTCAAGCTTCCTTCAAAATATTGTCTTTTGTGTTAAACAGATATAAAATATAAATGTTTATAAACAGGGTTTCTGCAGATATCATAATTAATGGACTTTTTAAGACCATTAAGTATTAAATTTAAGACCAATATCACACACATAAAAAGAAAAAGCAAAATCACTAAATTAGTGGTAAAATAAATGTATTTAAATTGAACAGTCCTAAAGACAGATTAAATGCACAATTGAACTACAGATAAAACAAAACAACATCTTAAAGTCTGATTTATACTTTCGTCTGGCGCCACATCGTGCACCTCACAAAACAGACAAGGCTTTTATACTTAACGCGTTCACCATTGAGATATTCTTTTAAATAACAGGGGCCGGTCAAAATAAACAGAGAAGTAGAAAGTTTCCGGAACTAGGTCATATCATTAATATCATTCAAGATAATTGTTTTTTTTAATATTTTTATAATTTATAATAAAGATTTGTATAACCATTCAAGATTTTTTTATATCTACATTTTTTTAAATCTAAATGATGCATCACTTGCTTTTGTTCATATCTCGGACAGTTCTACCTATTAAAGTTTATATTAATGGCAACAGAACTTGGCTTGCTCTACAATTATATTTTTTATTATGGCAAGAATAAAAAAAAAGTAGTACACTTACTAAAATACTGACTTTTTTTTATTTATTATTTTGCCCACTCAACAATTCACACATTACTGTCTGGCTAGTTTCTGTCCTCTACTTGTAAGCTAAAAAGGCAATAATGATCCAACATTCGTGACCATTATCACCAATAAAGCCTAGAAATTGGGCATCAATATATTGTAAACTGATAGGTTTATATATTCTATTCCCGTTACAGTCAGATTTATTAGCCCCCCTAGAGATTTTTTTCAACACATTTCTAAACAATAGTTTTAATAACTCATTTCTAATAAGTTATTTATTTTATCTTTGCCATGATGACAGTAAATAATATTTTACTAGATATTTTTTCAAGACACTTCTATACAGCTTAAAGTGACATTTAAAGGCTTAACTAGGTTAATTAGGCAGGTTAGGGTAATTAGGCAAGTTATTGTATAATGATGGTTTGTTCTGTAGACTATCAGAAAAATATATAGCGTAAAGGGGCTAATAATAATAACCTTAAAATGTTTTTAAAAAAATTTAAAACTGCTTTTATTCTAGTTGAAATTAAACAAATAAGACTTTCTCCAGAAGAAAAAATATTATCACACATGCTGTGAAAATTTCCTTTGTTTGGGAAATATTTAAAAAAAAGAAAGAAAATTTCAAAGGGGGGCTAATAATTATGACTTCAACTGTATCAAAGACATAATTTGTTACTTAATTTAATCTTGTAACTTGTAAATTGTTTTAAATTCAAAATTGTAACCTATACATCAGTGTAAAACCTTTGAATGGTGGAAAAACATTCTGTAATATTAAAACCACCTGGGTCTCCACTTTTGCCATGGCCTCTTTTTTGTTTTAACAAACTTATTCCTCAGGTTTTCCAAACTTTAACAAAAACTTTCCTCCTTTCCCACTGTTGTTGCAATTTCTAGCCAAGAATTATTGGTCATCTGGTTATCTCTATGATCACGCATGGACGGATCATAAAGAAGATGCGTGTACAGTCGTACCTGTTTCAGACAAAATCTCTTCAAAGTGTTTCATATTCAACTCAAATCAAATCAAATCAAATGCTGCGTCGCGTGAACTGTTCAGTGTTCACTCGAGTCTCAAAACATTACGTGAGCCCCGCCAGCCGAAATCATGTCACGCAAACACAGCGATGACGTCCCATTCACCGCGCGTACTGCATGTTGGTCTCAAGTGTAGTTGTAATACCGCAAATTGGAGTAGTGAAATAAAGAACTACAGTATTAGACGTATCGTTACACAAACATCGGAAAATTAAGACATGTGCAAAAATATTTAAGACCTAGAACAGAGAATTTAAGACTTTTTATGGTCTTAAATTTCTTTTTCTTTTTATTTTAGACTTTTTAAGACCCCGCGGAAACCCTGTATAAAGGGCAATGTCTTTTTTTTTGTAAATTCTGTGGTAAAATACAGACTTAGAGCTGTAAGAATTACACAATGTCAATAAATATTTTTTTAATATTGACAAAAATCCTATGAATTCAAAATTGAGAGATATAAACTTGTAATTGTGAGGAACAAAGTCAAAATTGGAGGTTTACATTACCGGTTAAAAGTTTGGGGTCAGTTTTTTTTTGGTTATGTTTTTTTTTTTTTTCAATGTAATTTTTTTTTTATATTTATTAAAGTTTTAAATTATCAAAACTGCTTTCTTATTGTATGAAATTATTACTCCAGTCATTATTGCTTTTTATTACTATTACCATTAATAATAATAACAACAATAATAATAGTAATAATAAATATTAGAGTGATTTCTATAGGATCATGTGAATCTGAAGACTGGAGTAATGAAGCTGAAAAATCATCTTTGAAATCGCTGAAATAAATGATTAAATTTACTTATAAACTACATTTGAACAGTTATTTTATAGTGCAATAACATTTCACAATTTTATAATATGTACTGTATTTTTGAGGAGAAGCTTTTTTTAAAACATTTAAAAACCCTACTGACCCCAAACTTTTGACCGGTAGTGTATATCTATCAGATTTCTAAGACCTCTTAAATTCATTCTGAAATAAAATCTTTTTTTCCTTTTTTTATTATTTAATGGCAGAAATAAGCATTCATAGAACTGTTACAATATATGCAAGCAAAATAAAATTATTCTCACAATTGCATTTTAATTACTTGAATTATTTAAGAATTACAACTCCAAATCCCAAAAAGTTGGAACAGTATGAAATATGCAAATATAAAAAAGAAAGTAGTGATTTCTAAATTTACTTTGACTTGTATTTCATTGCAGACAATACAACATTATTTAATGTGTTCTTCGTGATTTGTATTATCATTATTTTTAAATAAACGTGTATTCCCATTTTAGTTCTTGCAACACATTTCAAAGAAAGTTGGAACAGCATAGCATTTACCATTTTGTAATGTTGCATTTTCTTGCTTCCAGACGGCACTTCTGGACACTGTTAACATAGGGCTTTATTTGGCAGAGTACAGTTTTAACTGACATTTGTGGATGTAACTATGGTACTTTTTGGTTTGGCAAAGTAGCCCTGAGCCCATGTGGTGATATTACTTATAGATGAATGGCGATTCTTGATGCAGTGCTGCTTGAGTTATCAGAGATTGCGGTTGTTCAGCTTGTGCTAGGCTTGTGCGTTTGTCCTTTACGCAATGAAATTTCTCCAGATTCCTTGAATCTTTTAATTGTAATGCACTATTGAAGGTGAAAAATTCAAATTCAAATTCTTCATATCTTTCTTCGAGGAACATTGTTTTTTCAATAATTTTTCCACGTATTTGTTGACAAACGGGCGATCCTCTGCCCATCTTTGCTCCTAAAAAAACTAGACCTTTCTTGGATGCTGCATTTGTACCATATTTTGTGTTCATATTGTCTGCAATGAAATGCAAGAAATCACTACTTTCTTTTTTTTTATTTGCGTTTTTCATACTGTCCAAGCTTCTGATTTGGAGTTGTAAATTCTGATTTGGAAAAAAATGTCAGAAAAGGTCTTAAAAGTGTTAAATTGTAAGAAATAATTCTGCAGTCGAAAGTTGACAAGTCTGAAATGTGAGATAGTCATTTTCTTTTTCATACTTGATTCTATAGCTTCCTTAGAAATCTGCATCCGCATGAAAAGAATCGCTTGACCAAATTCTAGCTGGACCACCACTGTTTTTTGCAATGCAGTTTAGTAGCATGTTGAGTTTAATGACATGTTTCCTGTCTATATATGCCTGCTGCCTGTCATCAAAACTGAACATGATTTGCTAGCTGGTGTGTTTGTGATGTTTGGTAAATGATGCATGATGATGGATTTGTCCCAAACCTCTGATCTGCGAAGAGCCTTTCGCCGCATGACAACATCAGGCCTGTGCAACATGTGCGGTATGTAGTCCAGCCTGTTGGAGCTGTTTGCTGTCTTACACTCTCGAGCGAACTGTCTCACCACACACACACACACACACACACACACACACACACACACGAGAAAGACAAAAAACACTCAGCAAACAAATCCCACGCTCAGCAGAGCTTGCGGTCCCCTATTGATCGCAGATGTACTCTCTCGGGTCTGTTCCTGACTCGGGAACTGCAGCATGTCTTGCATCAATCCTATTTGTCTGCCTCCAGTCTGTGCTGACCAAGCTGATCTGCAGCGCTAATCGCTTTTGCATAGATCTGAGCACTCTCTGAACAACTGAAGCTCTTTTTAGGGTTTAAACATTGCACACTGACAACTGCTTAAGTAGTGTGTTAACTACTCCAAACAAGAGTGATTAGAAATTGACTTAAAGGGCACCTATTTTACCCCTTTTTTAAGATGTGATATTAATATTATGGTTCTTTTGAGTGTGCCAGTTTAGGTTCATTTCAAAACACAATTCAGATTTTTTTATTATGATGTGTTAAAAAGTGTCATTTTGGGGGCGTGTACACAGTTTGTTGTTTTAGGGGTGTGTTGCTTCACATGAAAATTTGTTTCGACTTCCCGCCCAACTTAACAAGGGGGTGGAGCTAAGAGCTCCCCCGCTTTGTGTATGGCTACAGACAGGCAGACTGAGAGCAGCAACATGAATGAGAGGATCAGCATTCAGCTGTACATGTACAACTCAGACACAGACCAAGCAGAGAGTACAAAATCATTTGTGTCTTTGTATAGTTTTACAGCCAACTGTGTGCTAGTTTAAAGCTCCGAGCTTATAGCCTACACTGAGACTAATAACCAAGCACACTGAATTAACTTTGACTGAAGGGAATCACACACCGGATGCACCGCGACACGGCGCGTACATGACAGTTGAAAGTATCGCACACTTGTGGCGCCGGTGTGTGTCCCCTGATAGAAACTTATGTTTAGAATTCAGAAATCCATGCCGCTGCATGGCGCGACGCTGCTTGTCGCCGATCGGCGCTTCTGGTGTATGACCTGCTTGAGGCTATATAAAGGGCGTCATACACCGGATGCACCGCTCAGAGCCACGACACGGCATACCAGACGCGCACATTTGCATGTTATTTAAAAATAAACTATTCAGATAACACTCTGTGGCGCAGCAGAAATATGAACTGTGTCCTGAGCAGGGCCAGCGCATCCATAGAGGCAACCTAGGCGGCAGAATAGTGAGCGAACCCCTCAGTCCTCACTTTCATCCACGACACCCTCACGGTCCTCACTTTCATCCGTGACACCGCAAAATGCATGGCACTGCGCGTCGTTAGTTCGTTATTTCCAATGGAGGGACGCGCACATGCAGCAACGTGCTCGCACTTTTCAGCTGCACTTAGTTAAGATGACAGGGAGCTTCTCTGACCGCGGGAAATGCAAACCGCTGAAGGAAGACGCAATGAAAAGTACACATGTATGCAAACTCACAAACACTGGCGGCGAGTAGAGTGAAAATTTGGTGAATGTTGAGCCCAATGAGCCTTACATCTAAAAATGGAGCAAGGGTGTTTCTTTGGTGACGTCGCTTTGACTCACACGCTGAAAATTGCGGACGTGAAACAACATACTGAGGATATGGTAATGCGCACCTGTCAATCAATATTTGTGGGTGGGGGGACC
>CAIGQZ010032461.1:11418691-11450326 GCA_903798205.1 Danio tinwini | reverse complement strand
TATATAAAATATTTTTTATTTTATGACAAAAATCATTCAAATATTAAGTAAATATCATGCTTCATAAAAACATTTTGAAATGTTGTTCTGTAAATCTATTATAACTCAATATTGATTAGTATTATGCATTGCTAAGAATGGAATTTGGACAATAATAAAGTGATTTTCTCAATATTTGTATTTTTTAAAAAATCATCAGATATACGAATCTTGGCTAAATTTTGCCCTATCTTAACATAACAAAAGCTTATTTATTCAGCTTTCAGATTAATCTCAGTTTTCAAATATTGATACATGATTCAGACTTACATTATCAAACTGGATGAATCACAAATCTTTTATGTAAAAGTAGAGGTTTTTGAAAATTATGCTTTTTTCATCTCAATGTAAACAGTGGAAATGGCATTTCGAGATAATTAAGTCTCGCATGCATGTATTACAGTTGAAGTCAGAATTATTAGCCCCTCCTTGATTTTTTTTTGTCTTTTTCAAATATTTCTCAAATGATGTTTAACAGAGCAAGGAAATTTTCACGGTATGTCTGATAATATTTTTTCTTCTGGAGAAAGTCTTATTTGTTTTATTTTGGCTAGAATAAAAGCAGTTTTTATTTTTTTAAGAAATATTTAAGGTCAAAATTATTAGCCCCTTTAAGCAATTTTTTTTCAATAGTCTACAGAACAACTATCGTTATACAATAACTTTCCTAATTACCCTAACCTGTTAACCTAATTAACCTAGTTAACCTAGTTAAATGTCACTTTAAGCTTTGAAGAAGTGTCTTGAAAAATATCTAGTAAAATATTATTTACTGTCATCATAACAAAGATGAAATAAATCAGTTATTAGAAATTAGTTATTAAAACTACGTATTATGTTGGGAAATGAGTTAAAAAAAATCTTCTCTCTGTTAAACAGAAATTGGGGGAAAACATAAACTGGGGGGCTAATAATTCTGACTTCAACTGTACATGCTATGAATATTCATTATTCACAAAAAAGTATAAGCGAAAAAAAAACTATAGTGGTTTGCAGGATGGTATATGCGCAGGTGTGTAGTGTTACTTTATAATGTGACGACACCATCTTCTGGAGTGGTGTCATTCCACACTTGTCATTTTTATCATTTTTTGGGCATCTTATTAAATGAGATTCTACAGCTTGTAAAGGTGATTTTTTTTTATTCAGAATTAGATAAATGAACATGCTACACACAGACACTTTATAATAATTTGGTCATTTTTAAATGCATTTAATCACTTGTACTTTCAATAAACATTAGCAGAAAAAAAAATAAATGCATGTTTGGCCTGAAATTGTGTTGCATTTAGAGTTTTAACCAGCAGGCGTCCCCAGTGATATTTTCAAAAAATTGAATCTATGCAATTGGTTCAACCAATTCACAGCTTTCCATCACTAAGCTATATGCCACTGCCTCAATGTCCAGAAGATACATTCATTCATTTTCCTTCGGCTTAGTTACTTTATTCATCAGGGGTCGTCACAATGGAATGAACCACCAACTTATCCAGCATATGTTTTACACAGCGGATGCCCGTCCAGCTGCAACCCAACACTGGGAAACACCCATACACACTCATTAAGACATATACACTACGGCTAATTTAGTTTATTCAGTTCACCTATAGTAAATGTATTTGGACTGTTGGGGAAATGAGAGCACCCGGAGCAAACCCACTCGAACAAGGGGAGAACATGCAAACTCCACACAGAAATGCCAACTGACCCAGCCAGGACAACCAATGACCTTAATGCTGTGAGGCGACAGTGCTAACCACTGAGCCACACTATTTGCTTAGAACTTTTAAAGTTACAAATATTTGAACAATATGAACAATAGCACAATATGAACATATATGAATATGAACAATAGCACAAAAATTAAACAACGATTCGATACATTTTCTATGCTAAAATACAAGTTGCCATCAATAACTTTTTATTAGTTTTAATTTTTAGATGTAGATTTACTAGTTTTTATTATATTTTGAAATTGCTTAGTTGTTTCTATTAGTTTCAGTATTAGTTTTAGTTTGTGTTTTTAAATTAGGATATTTGTTAGGTGCAAGATTCAAAATCATCAGAATAAATATTGTATAATAAAAACGCAACCAAAGATGGGCTACATTTTTTAACACAAGAACACTACCATCTACCAATACTCAAATTCAAATACAACAGCCCAAAAGATAGCAGCCTTGAGTAAATATGTGTGCAAGGCTGCTTCTAAGGTTAGATTCACAGTAGTGTTGGGAAGTTCGGATCTTTAACACGAACCGGATCTTTTGTGACAATCTTCCCAGGTTTGGAATCAACATATCAAAAATATGTATCCAGCAATCATAATTTCAGTCAGTAAAACATCACCGTGATCTGAACAGTTTCTTACAATTACGTTTTGCTACCCAGCTGAAGCATAATTCACTTATTTAAGTTACATTACGACTTTCTATAAGGAAATAAACTTACGTTTGGCAGATCCTCTCATTTAAGCTCTTGGTTTACCTGCGTTGAAGTTTCAGTCACAGCAGGCTGCCATGTACTGCTTGTGTTCGGTTCACCAGCTGCTGAATCACGCATGCGCAGTATTATCGGTTCACCACTTCTCAAATCTGATCTCAGTGTAACGTTACTGTTCTAATAACTGAATGAATCATTATATATTCGTTTATTTTAGAATAAATATCAGAGGGTGGTATCAGGCATGTTAAAAGTAAGTTGTTTGTGGATACGTGCTTAACGTTACTGGAGACGCGAGTAGTTTCCATTAATTCAATTCGATTTGGTGATTGGTTGAACTAATTCACCAGAACCAATTCACTTAGAAGATCCGGTTAAAAGAATGATTAGTTCGCGATCGCGATTACTAATACAGAAATAAAAACCAATTCTTAGGCACAAATCTGTTAAATTATGCTCGGGTTGTATTAATGTTGTCACCGTGCTGCTGTCATGTCCAGCCATCGTTTTTGTCACGGGAGCAACAGCGAGGGTGACTGGAGGAGGACCAACTGGATCTACGTATCCGCAGGATTACAGACTCTGAGGCGCTGCGTATGGGTCAAACACCTGGCGTAAAACAGGCAGCGCGAAGTAAATTTACTTCTAAAGTAAGATTTACTTCTAAAAGGCATACAGTATGTATTAAATACATTTACAAAGACGAAAAGGACAGTTGGATTTGTAAGTACACAATACAGTTTCAGTTAGTTCTAGTTTAAAAAAACGTTTTTTTTCAGTTAACGAAAATGTTGTTTTTATTCTAGTTTTCGTTTTTCGTTCGTTTTCGTTAACTATAATAACCTTGGTTGCCTTTTTTATCAGATATATGCCACAATATAGAAATAATCAATAACTTTTGTTTTGCTATTACTTAAAGTTTGGTTAAAGCCAAAAAAATCACAGTTGTCAGGCATTTTAATTGTATCAACTTTAATTAAAGTTTTAATAAAAGTTTTAAAACAAATGAAAAGCAGTTGTGCTATTTCTGCTATGGCAAAAATAGCAGTAGTGCATGCAAGTCCATGTATTTGGTATTAGGTCAATCACAATTCTATCTGCAAAATATGATTACACAATCTAGATAATACAATATAAGTATATTCTTCAGAACAATGGTGTACCTACTTGTAATTTCTCCTCCACCCAATTACCAATGAGTACTTTGTTGCCATACTTCTGCTCTATTTTCCAACCAGGCTGGCTCCACTTGTCATAAGGGTTTTGCATTTTGTACATGCTGTATCGTTATAAGTTCAAATTCCTCAGTCTGCAGACCTTCAGCATGATCAGATACTCACTTATGATATAGGTCACCGGCTCTCTATAGCCGTCAAAGCAGGAGACATTCTAGAGTTCTGTTGCCATGGACACAACAAACACTAGTGCTGGCGCAATGGGAGCAGCTGCAGCAAAAGAAGTTTCATCAGATTCCTTTAAATGCACCATGCAAATGCTGACTACACTCTGAATGATGATAATTAGCTTTACTTGTAGCACCAAAGGAAAGACTGCAGTCTCATACAAATTAGGCTGTACAAAGGACATGAGATGTGGAAGGAATTTTTAATGTATCGCACTCTGAAATATCATTCATGATTCAACTGACAAATTGAGCATGGTTTGGACTTAACAAAAAGAGTTTGGAACTTATAAAGTCAATCAAAAACAGTTGAAATCACAATCCCTGGTAAATTGAATACTAAATATTATTGAATGTCAATGATCCATAAAAGGAATAAAAAAATAAAGAGTTTACAGTAGATTGCAGCATTTTTTATAATTTTTTAACAGGCTCGGTTCCAGATGTTATTTTTCTATAATTTTTTTTCCAAAGTGATTTTTAAAACATCTTTAAGTGTTATAATCCATGAACCAAATCAACCAACTTAGTCTTATAACTATAAAGGGCCTTGATGTCCCTACAAGATTAAGTCAGTCATATATGAACAAAATATTAAAATTCTGAGGCTTTAAATGGGCAAATGTACA
Source organism: Danio tinwini (assembly GCA_903798205.1). NCBI lineage: Eukaryota > Metazoa > Chordata > Actinopteri > Cypriniformes > Danionidae > Danio > Danio tinwini. The sequence continues at coordinate 11,445,814 of CAIGQZ010032461.1, read as the reverse complement.
CATACGAGTACAATGATGACTCTTTTGATATTTGTTTTCTCATTTTATGCCATTTCCTTGATTTGGAAGTAGCTATGTGATTTTGACATGTCCCTCACACTGCACAGCTAATTTCAGTGAGTGTAAAAAATAGATAAATTACACAAATTAAAATACTTATTAAGTATTTGTTTTGTCCTCAGTTAGGCTAGGTATTTCATGCTATAAATCATTTTGGTAACTTATATCTTGTTTTCATAATGATATTAAAGAGCCCCTGTTATGGGTTTTTGAAAATTATCTTCCATGACGGGTGTAACAACTTTAAGTGAAGTGAAATATCCAGCTAAGGCTTAAATCTGAAAATGCACTGTGTTTAAAACTATTGATTCATCTATAAAAGAGTCGACTCATAGACCGCCCACAAACACTAAAAAGAAAAAGAGGAGACAAACACTGCAGCAGATCCCGGTTGAATCAAGCTGCATAGACGCTGTGATCTGAAGTGTGAGGAAAAGTTAGTGTTATTTTCCCTGATGAGGCTGTGAAGAGTCAGTGGTTGAAGCCCCAGCCTTGAGCTGTGTTTTTGTCATTTTTCTGACGAGTGCTTCAACAATCTACTAGCTTACAATGGGGGATTCATCGGCCGTTTGTTAAAGGAAGGATCAGAAAAGACTTGATGTATGGGACTTTGTCAAAGCTTGGCAGGAACGTTACAGTACACTGTTCATGGATCAGTTTCTTCCTTCATTTCACAAGTGTAAGTGCGATTAAAATGATTGCCTCCTTGTTTTCTCTAGCTTGCAAATTATGTTTTGTTACTTGTAACCCCTTGCACTTTATCTGGTTAACTCTTTATATTCTCATATCGTGTCTAAAACCACATTTAAACATGACGCATGACGATTTGTTTACGGATATAAATGCATTTGTGAGCTTGTGATCCACTGCCGTTTGCCGTTGCTATAGCCACCATCAGCTTCAAGTTTCAAAATAGTTCAGCTTTTGCTACTGTGTGGATTAATACTGAATGTGTGTTATGGTTAACAATAGAGCAATATGCTGGTGTTAAACTGCATTGTTTTAATGCACGCTTTCATTGGGCTCACGCATACTCTCTGCACTCTGACTACTTCAAAATTGTTAATAAGCTGTGGTGGGCATTTCGCTCTGTCTCATGCTAAACGCAGTCGATCAATCACAACAGACTGAGTCATCGGACCAATCAGCGCAGATTAGCTTTGCTTATGCTTTATCAACACATGTGTGTGTATATATGTATGTATAATGTATGTGTGTATATATGTATGTAAAGTGAACTAATCATTACAGTAAATAAGAACAGTTTGTCATAGTCCTCACAGGGTTGGCATCATCTATTCAATTCCTGTTAGGGTTGGCATAATCTCTTTATGGTCAAGTTATCACTAAAACAATACAAAAATGCTAAATTGCTTAGAGTGGTTTAAGGAGCACAATTCAACCAAAGATATCTTTTTTTTTAAGATCGTAGTGAAAGGTAATTGTACACAGTGACATTTCCACCTCTATTTTGCCTTTCTTTAGAGGAGGTCAATAAGCATCTGTTTTGCAAACAGTAAGAATCTACATATGCTTCCTAATCTTACCCATATTTTGTGTGAAGGTGAATGTTGCCAACATGTCCATAGGGAAATTTTAATTAATAAAAAAAACTTTTCAGAAATCAAAATTATAGCTTTTTAACTGTGTACAGTCAGCTTTAATTGTGTCACTGTGATATTTAAGAAATATAAAATGTTTTTTTATAAGTCATTAGCAGCAGGCTAGCACAGAAACTCTATTAAAAATGCTGGTGTAAAATTAATTTCCATATTTTCAAGACATGGTGGGTAAAATAGAATTGAATGCAGTGCTTCTTGTTTGGTCGGATATCCGCTTTATATCGTATCTCAGCCAGGCAGTGATGATCATGGTTTTTTAAAAGAAATCAGATCTTAAATGAGGCAATTGTGTATGAAATGACAAATCACTGGGACCCTGGGGCTGGCGGACTGAAATGAAAAGTCTGTGTGCATATACCCCATTCTCTGATTGGTTGATATTTCTTCACAGAATCATATTTATTTTCTTTAAAAATGTAACATGATCATTAAAAATCTAACTTAAGCAGGCAGACTTCTGTATTTAGAAACCTCTTATTATTCCTAATATTTTGCCTTCTCAATCATAGAGTCTTCACATATCTTACAATGCTGTCCAATCCCCTTTGGGATGACTGAAATGTCAACCAGCCCTGGTTGAAGAAGCTGATGACCCCATGGAAGCCCTCAGGTAGATGTTCCCATGTGACGTCCACTCCTAAATCCTTCAGTCGCTTCTGGTACAGAAAGCCATCATCTCTCAGCACATCAAACTCACAGGTCAAAACAAAGGCGGGCGGCACAAGATGAAGAACATCGTCCTCAGCTAATAATGGGGAAATCTCTGGATCAAGACCTTGTTTGATTATGTGATATGTATCAGCATCATGGCTTGAGACAACCTGCCGACATCTTGCTTGTTTTTTGAACTGGGGTGGAAGACTATTGGGATCCAGCCATTTCTTATAGCGAAGTTTCAGCTCGGCAGGAACATGCCTGCCTTCCAGAATCTCCTGGCTCACGGACGTAATCCCGTTGAGGTACTGCAAGAAATAAAACACTGTTCGGCCTCTAAACAATATGGGCACAGAGTGGTTCTGCTGGTATGAGGGCAGGTGGAAATCTGCCATCTGCAGTGTCGGGTAGATGAGAACCTGGGCACAGGGAGATGGCAGATGACCGTCCTGTGTCTTCGACAGCCTCTGGCAGAGAGCGGCTGCCAGGTTCGCCCCTGCACTGTCGCCACCAACTGCCACCCTGCACGGGTCTACTCCGAAATCAGTTGCTGCTATTGAAAGGAAGTGGCGAGTCGCGACCTCACAGTCATCCAGGTGAGCAGGATACCTGTGCTCGGGGGCCAGGCGGTAACTAAACAATGGGAAACAGAGATGGAATAAATCATGAAACTAAACAGACCAGAACAGCAAAAGTGAGAATGTCAAAAGTCAGCTAACCCAACAGACACAACTGTGGTGTCACTCTTCAGTGATATATACTGACACACTTCATCGTAATCATCTGTGGAGGAAGAAACAATAAAGACAAGTTAAAGTGTCAATGGAAAAGTGTTTCACTGCTTAAATGATTAATTATTACCAATGCAGCCAAACATCCATCCGCCACCATGAAAGTAAACCAGTCCTCTTTTTTTTTCTCCCGAGGCATTTGTAGGCTCATACACCCTCACTGGAACTGCACTGAAGGTCAAGTCCTTAATACGGAGCCCATGGGGTACTGGCCTTTTGCGGCTCATGATATGACATCTGCACCATCGCACAAAATTATACTGATGGCACAACCCCAGTCGCTCCAGAATATAGCCCTAAAGGTGATTTGAATACAAAAGAGACTCATTGACAATGATTGGCCAATTCATAAAACTTAGGTTGTGATTAAATGTGCCATTTTGTGGGTAAAACAGTTTCTTGGGCATTTGAATTCTGTAATCATATTCTGAGATAAGCAGAAAAGCTCAAATCTCTTTATCTTGCCCTTGAGAGAATATGAATCTAGTGGTAGAAAAACACTCTATGCTCGCTCTATGTCTGCTGTATTCCCAGTTTTGATAAATTGTGCATCACTGAAGGGTTATTAAATAACTCTTTTGAGTGCTATTGTCCTAAGCATTCTGAATCACAAAATATAATTTAATTTACTACTCCAAGTAAGAGACATTATCATCTTGCAATTTGAAAAACATTTGAAAAAATGAAACATACAGGCTTTAGTATTTTTAGACTGCAGTGGAGATGAGAATTTAACAAGAAATTGGTCAAAAGGATTGGATATTGCACAAAAAAGCACAAACACATACACACAAATTACATGAACACTCACCACACTACTTATCCCCACATATGTGCAATGAATCACACGCAGTTTTGCAGGACTTTCAACTCCAGGAGGAATATTTACATTTCTCAGCTCAAAGTAGACCAGTAAACAAAAAGCAGCAAAAAGTGCTGCAAATACAATGATAAGAATTGCAGTTGCTGTGTTCATGACTGCTTCAGCTTGCTGCACAGACCACAATGACAGTTCAAAATACATGTTCCCACCCCTTATATACAGGTCCAAGGTCAATGTGTGACACGGCTGTTACATCATGACAAGAAATCTAAAACCTTTTAAATACCCCCTGGTGGAAAGCTGAAGTATATAAAAAAAGCCCATGAATTAAAATAGACAAGCAAAATTAAAACCTAATTACCTTTCAAACACCTTGGTTTAATAAATTGATTCTAAATATGGTGGAGTACAGACTTTTATGTACTATCTATAGCAGGCTAGAGGTGATAATGATTACAATACAGTGAGTTTATGAAACTGTCAGCAGAATAATGTACCTATATGGGTAACAGGCTTAGAGTAAAGCAAAGGCCACTGTTCTCATCTATACATCTATCTATCTATCACTCTAAAAAATGTTGAGTTATTTATTTAACCCAATGGTTGAGTAAAACATATTTGGTGCTTTGTTGGGCACTTTTAACCTTTATTAGGTTATTTATTAATAACTCAACTAGTTGAGTTAAATATTTGGTGCTTTGTTGAGTAATTTTTTAACCTTTATTTGTTTGTTTTTTTTAATAACTCAACCAGTTGGGTTAAACGTTTGAATTTCAACAGTCAACTGATTTAACTGACACAAAACAGCTGTATTAATATGCATGCATAATGTTGTTTTTGCATTATAAAGTTTATTTAAGCTATAATGGAATTATATATATTTTTTATCAAATTACCTCTCTGTGTCGTGTTTTTATATCCGTTTCACCATCCAAGACCATCTTTTAGAAGTGTTTGGATGTGGTTAAAATGTGTTGTACATGGTGGACACTGAGTGAAGCCTGCTGCAGCTGCTGGACAGTCTCTACAGCACACAAAGCTCCATATTCTGCTCAGTCAACACATGATTATAACTGTCTGTACTTTGTTGTTTCTTCATTGTTTGTGATTCTTGATTTATTTTAACAAAAGTGTCTGAAATGCTATGGGGAAAAAAAGCATATTAATATCAATATCATATCAATATTTTTGAATGTTAAATTTAATAGTAGTACTATAGTGCAATAGTAATGCAAGAAACAAAAATAATATTCATTATTTGGGTTAAATTAAATACCCCAATGCATTGGGTTAAAATAACCCATAGTTGGGAAGGTGCTATAATAATAGTTGGGTTATATGTTGGAGTATTTTTAACCCAACTATTTAAACAGAGTACTATTTAAGAAAATGAAAGCCCTGATTAGTCTATGAATGGAAGAAATCCTGACAAATGGCTTATCATCAAAAGCTTCTGTATTCTAACTAACAAGACAGCTAATTAAAATCTAATTAACAATAACAACAACACACATGATAATATGGTTGAATGTTTACATAGAGATAATTGATAGTGGAATGGCTTTATAAGACAAAACTCTGCATATTCATTATTTGGAAGTTAACTTAGTTCTTTTAATCCTATTACTATGCAAATTCACATTAACGCTATCTTTCACGACAGTAAATGTTTGTGAAGTGGCTATCACTGAAAATACATCTGATTTGTTTCACTGCTTGTGAAATTTCCCTGTTGATCTGTAGATGGCAGTGACACTCTAACTGAAAGAAAAAAAAATCCTTTGTGTTTAGCATCATCATGCTTCTATACATCTACAAGACAGAAAAGGCCTCACAAGGCAACACAAAAAATGACAATGGCTTTACGTTATTTTGAAATACTGAAAATTAAGTTTCATTGACTGTCTGATCACCATATCCAGAAATGGGTAAATTGAAGTGGAACATGCTTTTTAGTCCACCAGACAACCATTAAGCCTTCTCTGAAAGTTGCTGGGCCATTACTAAGAGGCACAGCCTAGCACAATGCAGTCTTTGTGAGGCTGCATTTCGACCCAGTCCAGTCTGAGCAGCCCTCCATTCAGCTTTTAAGCAGGAGAAGCAGAGGCCAGGCCAAAAATCACAGTCTGGAATCTCCACAGCGGCTCCTGGGTTTACTGTGAGTTTAAGAGTCATTTACAAAGGTCTGCATGTTCTGGAGGTGGAATACTTCCTTGCCTTAAGTCTTAGCTCTGTGTACTGAAAAGAGCGACAGGAAAATGAGAGTAACCACATTTAGGACATACAGAATTTGCTCATGTACACAGATCTCACACTTAACGTGTTAAGAATAAATGAGTACAGCACCTTTTAAATATTAATATTTTTCATCAATTTCTCTTTCAATATGGCTATTAGTTTTTGGTACATTTAAACAAATCATTAAAATACGAGTTTGGTCACCTAAAATGTTTAATAATAGAAAGATATATTTACATGCAAATGCAAAAGAGTTATTGCGAAAAATAAACAAAACAAAATTGTGTTTTATTTTTTCCTCTTGATTTGTCCTGTTTATTAACATTTTATTTATTATATTAAAGCAGTTTATTAACATTGTATTTAATATTTTGCCCAACATATTAATTTGGGTTTAGGCTACAAATTTTTTGGACTCTGAAATATTTTTGGTGAGTTTTTGTTGTTGTTTGTTTTTGTAGATTGGATCCAGTTTGGCTTTGGTACTGACTAATCTAATGTATATGCACAAGAATATTATTAAGCATCCTATAGAATATATTAATTTAAAAGAGAGCTCTATGAGAGGTGTAGTTGTTGTGCTGAGCACTGTATTATAAAATTTGAACTCTTTAGAAGTTTGCAATGAGATAGAAAAAAAATGCAGAAAGTTAGTGTGTTAACGACTGTTCAATATATATATATATATTCATATATATCTCAACACAATAATGACTATACATATATTGAATATTGATGCAAGTTACTTGGTATCCCACACGGAATCTGCGTGCACAGAAATCTGCATATTTCTGCAGATTTTTAGCCCATCATTTAGTCTATGTATTTATTTGTGTAAATGTGTGTAAATTTATATTTATTCAGTTTATTTATTTAATTAATATTATTGTGATATGAGAACAGTAATATTTAAATGTTCACATGATTTATTTACAATACAGTTTGTAAAATAATATTTTATGTCGTTTAGTAGTTATATTATATAGGAAACTTGCTTTGTTTACCAAATAAATGGATTTAGTTGGATTTGCATTGTAAAACATTTTTAAAAAGTAAAAAAATAAATATATATTCTTTTATTTCTTAAATTACATTTTTAGTTATGATACATATGATAGTTATGAAATCATTCCACATAAATCTGCAGATTTTTTACAAAATTCTTCGCAGATATAGCAAAAAAATGTCCGCAGATTCTGTCTGGCCCTATTTATCGCTCTAACAAATTTGGTCAAAAAAAAAAAAGCATTTACACAACTTGGTTGATAAACAAAAAATGTCCGTCCAATACAAAATATGTCATGCAAAAAGGATGGAATGATAAAACACTCGACTTTTCTTTATGAATTAATCTTTGTTTAAAACACATATTTTAAGCATCTTCTTGTAGTTTGGCACACTAACATCAAGTTAATCAAAATCATAATATAAAAATAAAAGATGGTTAGAGAATAATGCATCTAAATGCCTGTCCATATACAATAAAAAAGTTGAAAATAAAGGAATAAAATGGCCTTGATTTGTGTTGTAAAATCTGGGGCAAATTTGTTATTTATTAAAGCTAAGTTAAAAGTCATTCATAATTTTGTTTTGTGCACATTGAGTCGACTGATCCGTGATTCAAGGACTCATTGCAACCTTGCAGTAATGTGAACGAATCATAGCGAACTGATTCAAAAGATTCGAATCACTGGAGTGAATCAAAATACCCTAGCCAGCACTAGATACGATAAGCACAGGTTAAAAGGCAGCAAAATTGCCTGTGGCACCACTTCTGGGGGAGGAGACTCAGCCGTCATAAAGAAACCCTCACGCCAACCGTTGATAAAGCGATACTTCTGTCAGTCCTCCAGCTGTCAGTCAAGATAAATAGTCTCTTTTAACCCCCTATCAGACCCGAGGTATCGTCATAGTTGGACTCTGGCCGCTGTCAGTAGCGACAGGACTCAGTCTCCGGTGCAAAACAGCAGCGGACACTTGTCGCAGCGAGAGCTCCGTGGATAAAGAGTTTATGTCGGTATAAAGGTGCGCAAAATGACAGATATTCCTCAGAGGCGCACATGAACTGCCTTGGACTGCGTTTCACTCTATTAAGAGTGCGTCAGCTCTGCAAAATAAGGCGAATTGCCCTATTCACTCCTATAAATAGGAGTAAAGGTGATCGCTCCGAGCAAGGATTCAATTAGTTCGGCAATTGTTCCAGGCGAGAACTGAGATAAGCGGACACTGAGACGGAGTGAAATGGATCTGAAGGCGCTAGGCTGCGTGGTGCTCTTACCTATTCAGATACTCTACTATACTGTCAAGGCGAGCGTGTGCTGGTTCTTACCGAGCAGGCGGAGAGATCTGACCGGAGATGTGGTGCTTATCACGGGTGGCGGACGGGGCATCGGCCGTCACCTGGCTAAGGAGTTCGCCGTGCGTGGAGCTAAAAAGGTAAACCTTTTGTAACATTACTTTGGCCATGTGGCTGTATATGTGTAATATTTAGGTTGTGAACTTTATTTTTTAAACTTTGCCAATGTGGTGTTAGAATAGTTATAGTATAGATACCATAGTCTTAAACTTTAATAACACATTCATGGCAATTTTTGGCACATACCAAATAAGTAAATAACTGTTATTAATGTTAATAATAATTTAGCTACATAATTGTCACTAGCCCAGAACGTTATGCATATTAGTCCCACACTCGTAAAAAACATTTGGCATGAAACTCTTTTAAAATCCTGCTGAAATTGTAGACATAAAAGTAAACATTTAAAACCTAATGCTACAAATTTATAGCATTTCCTTAATTGTTTCATGTATATGATTTTTAAAAATATTTTCAAATGAATGAATGGAAACAGTAGTTTAACAAGGATGAAAATATGTAGAGTCTGTCTTTTTTGTAATAATACCAACTGTGGAAATATGTGCATAGTTATAGATGTGGTCATTTGTGGAAGACAGTCCACATCAACAAATCACTAGTCTAATGATGGATAGGTGTGTTTTGTTTTGCAAAGTATCACCCTGCATGCCCTATTCCTCTCCCTAGGGACATTACATGTCCTGTTCATAAGCCCATTGTCTCAACAGTGCATAGGTCATGACCTCTGTGGTCAACAGACCAATCAAAATGTAGAACTGGAACCCAATGTCTGGTTCAACTGGGTCATTTAAACCGCTATTTGATGGAAAAACACCCATCTTTCAAACTTTGAAAGCTTGTATGTTCAAATTATTACAGTGGTTCAGTTGAAAAACCCCAAGAGGGGCCAGTGGCTCAAGAAGTTTATGGTGCCAAAAACATTGACCTTGGCAAAAATCTTGAAATATTAGGCATATGCCTTTCTCTATGAATCTTTATTCCATTAAAACCTCTATCTGGAGTATTGAATGCCTATATTAAATCTCAAATTGGCAGTGGTGTAATATATTTATTTATTTTTTGTCTCACCAGTCAGAATCTAATGAAACTAGACTGTGTGCTAAAAGTCAAGAGCTAGGAAGAAATGTCTCAGCTGCCTCACCCACCCAAGACATTACATTATAAATAGACCCAGTGGCTCAAATGTAATAAACAGGGCTTAATAACTTCTGTAACCACAGTGACAGGGGCCCCAGTGTTTGGCGGCATTACACCCAAGGCTTTACTTTGATTTACAAACGTTTCACCCTTGAGAAGGTTGCGTGTATGAGACTAAATAAAGCCTATCATAAAAGTCTTAGTGCAAACCTTACCACTCTCAGACCTTAGATCCCTGAATGCTCGCTGACACAACTCACCTTTTACATCATCATGGGGCAAAGGTCTTTGAAAGAAGCAGCTTTGCAGCAGTACGTTAAAGGAAGCCATCGTGCTTGTCAACACACCATTGTTAGCCATTGCCAAGGTGTGAAAGCTTCGGAAGAGACACCTGCCATCGCTGTCTTCACAGTTAGCCCAGGAATGCTAAAAAGCCATGAATCAGAATGGCACAGGCTCAGAGTTAACTTGACCACCCTTGCCTTTAAGTGGAGGTTGTTATTTTCCAGAAAGCAGGCTGTTATTATGGGGTCCAAGAAGTCAGCAAGTCCTCACATGATAATTTAACACTGGAAATATCTTGCAAGAGTTGTGTCATTAACCACTAGCCAAACCCTAAACAGTAATTTGAAGAACCAAGAAAAGAACTTCTGGAAGTTACAGAAGCACCATCATATGTGACCATCCATGTGGTCTCATGGCTGATGGCTTAAGGAAGTGTGAAGGAAGTGAACCCTATGTAAATTGCTTTCTGCATGTGTATGGGCTGGGGGGAGGGTGGCAGGGACCATACAGCTCCCAGCTGGGCAGTGCCCTGTGACTGACCCTTCTGTCTCCACACTAATTAGACAGTGGCAGGCGACTGCCTCCTGAACTCCTTGTGCCCCCGTTCACATACAGGCCCATTCAATAGGGAGTAAAGTGGATTATTTGGGCTATGTTTACACTTATCTAGATACATTTAAAGAGGCTATCTTTTTCTCTCTGTTTAAAGCCTACTATCCACATTAATATTGTGTTCAGACTTGAGCATAAAGAGGTTTAGTTTGATTAAAACAAACTTTGATTTGATTACTGCAGTTAAGTAGAATAAGTATGAACACTGCCATCTGAACTCTATTGGGCACAAAAAGCAGATCAATGCTTCTGAAAAGATGAGTCGTGGTCCACTTCCAAACAAACTGGTCCATTTTGACTGAAATGTGAATGCAGACCAGACAAAACAGGGTGGGAATTCACAAGATGCAATCGTAAAAATGGACTACTCAAGCATACTCAATCATTATTGGTCATTATAGGAGATAGTCTACCCTTTACAGTTTGGTGCAGGCATAGGAAATGCTGCCTCATTGCAGCCAATTTTTTGTTTGAAGAATTTCAAGCACTGTTTTAACTATTTACACATGTTATATCATTTTCATGAGTTCTCAGATTCACTGAAATACTTTCATGTGTATGTGCAAATACAACCAGCACATTAAGATCAGTTCAGATTTAGGTTCAGTCTTAAGTATGACAGTGGGAATGCTAAGGAAGCTGAACTGCAAGTGTCACACAATCTAAGACAGCAATTGTGTTCCAGGTGAAGGAATTTGGAATACATTTTTTATAATATTTCATGTTGGATGAGAAGCCTTTAGAAAAACAATGTGTGTATGGACAAAGACCATTTTTAAAATGTATACACATTAATGTAGACCTACACTACCGGTCAAAAGTTTGGGGTGAGTTTGTTTTTTTTATGCTTTTTTTTTTCTTAAAGAAAATGATTATATTCATCAAGGTGGCATTTATTAAGCGAAAAAAAAAGGTTTAATTCTTAAATATGTTTTAAAATTTTAAATAACTGCTTTCTTTTTGTATGTAGTTTTAATACTCCAGTCATTATTGCTTTTATCATTATTACCATTAATGATAATAATAACAATATCAATAATAATAATGATAATTATTTATATTAGAGTGATTTCTGAAGGATCCTGTGACTGAAGAGTAATGAAGCTGAAAATTCATCATTGAAATCACTGGAATAAATGATTAAATTAAACTATAAACTACTTTTAAACAGTTATTTTATAGTGCAATAACATTTCATAATTTTAAATTTGTACTGTATTTTTGATTAAATAAATGCAGCCTTGGTGAGCTTATTTAGAAATACTTAAAAATCCTACTGACCCCAAACTTTTGACCGGTAATGTATCTTTTGTGTGCAATAAGACAAATTAAACAACAGCTGCAACTAATTGTTATTTAGTAACTAATTATACAAAGTTTTTTGTTATGTTCACTCAGTTTCTCTCTTCAAAATAAAACATTTCCCCACATCAAACATAAGAAAAACTTACAGTAAATGTAACATTAACTGGATTTCTGTCAATTATTAAGGTTGTCTATAATAACCCATCATTTGATTTTAACATTTTTGCTGACCTACTGTAATATAATGTAATAATTGTTAAACTTATAGCATTAGTAAACTTTAGTTTAAAGAAATGCCAAATCATAAGACGTTTTTTAAACCAGTGACCATAATCAGGTAATAATATTTCTTTTATTATATGAAACGTCCATTTTTTTTCCAAAATGTTTTATGTGGAGCCTGTATTTCTGCCACAAGTTCTGACTCTAAAAAGGTTACAATACGTTTTTTCCTTTTGGATATTCGGATATAGGTGAGTGCTTTTTGATATGGTAATGACATTAATTGGGAAGCATTTCAAGATGTAGATCTTACAGCAGTCAATTGCACACAAATTTAAGATCATTTTCTATTTATAAATGCCACATCTGGAGGAGAGGCGTACTCACAGTTTTTTGTATGCACATTAGTTTCTCTAAATCGCACTTACACCCTTCTGCAAAATTATGGTAGAACAAATTTAAAACGTTTTCTGTGCAACATTTTATAAATGAGGCTCCAGATTACAAACCTACTCATAAGAGCTTCACACACAGAGCACTGATTATTTGTGTGTTTATCTTTAAGGAAACACAATGTGTGTCCTCACAGGACTGGATTAAGCACGGTTTGTTTGCTCCTTATTTTCGCATATTATATGCTAATGCAGTGCACTCAGCCATTGCTACTCTAAGGACTTGAGTGATAAGACTTGCTAATGTGATGTGTGCAGATGAAGCTCATAGTGGGATTGTATGGGAGACCACCTTGTGAGCTCTTGTTCTCTGACAGAAATATCAAGATTGTTGTGAAATCCTATTATAAGCTTAATCAAGACCTTTCCAGTAATTAGCTCAAAGGCCATATAAAGCAGATGCAAATGCAAATGCATATAAAGCAGGCCCATACTAAAACACACAGGCAGGTTTATCAAATAAACGTCCATTAGGCTAACAAGGTGAAACCACCGGCAGATCAGACCATCTTTTGCCTAATTCATCACTGATAGGCAAATACGCATATATTGGTTTAGGGTAATTAGTATAGGTAACATTAAATCTTTATCTGGACATAATGCATTTAACCAGAAATCCACTTAAATTTTTGGTGCGTATAGTTTCTTCACATTTCAGACTGACCCCAGTAATGACTTCACTTTTCCATGAAGTCGGCTGAAACACATACTTGACAAAATGAAAACACCACATGCTCAGAGGCTGGAAATTTCCACAAATCCTCTCACAAAAAAGAGAAGTAATTGGACCAATTACAAGCAGCCATGGCCAATAAATGTAAATCATTCTTCAGTGACAAACATGCAGCAGTCTGAGTAAGGTTACTGTACTTGAGTATTTTGCAGTCCATTTTCAAGGTTTGTGAGAGTTAAAATCTCAAACCAGACCCTGGATTTACCTAATTTAAGCCTGGTTTATACTTCTGCGTCGAGTGCTCTGCAATAGCACTTTCAAAACTCTAGCTGCCAGCAGGTTTTGTGTTTCTCTGTGTCAAATTTTTTCGTGGGTGTTTTGTTTTTTCTGAATGCTACCTTAATGTACAAGCGGCTCAAACTCGCTTATTTTGAGGTGGACGTGCAACAACTTTAATCATAAGGTAAACACAAAACAATAGTTTCCATCTAGACCTCCTTCACGGGACTCAACACTTTTAAACACTCGCTCCATCATGCGGCTCTCACCTTTGCCCATACTCATCAGCGCTACCAAGCCGACTAATCACAGAGCTTGCACTATGCGTCTTTGCAATGTGTAGTTACATTTTTTGAAAGGTGCGCATCAGCGTCACCGACGGCCACGGCGAGGGCTATGCGACCACGCGTAGGCTGCACCGGAGAATATGTGTGCGCTTGACGAAGAAGTATAAATCAGCCTTAATAGAGGGCATGGCTATTACTGGCCATAATTAGAGATGCAACAATTATAGATTTTGGTTGTACAATTATAGTCTGAGGAATACTCACGGTTATCACAATTATTATGCATTCATTATTTTAATACACTAAAGTTTAAGGAATGTTTATGTGATTTTCTAAACTAGTAAAGTAGGGCTGCACAATATATTGTTTCGGCACGGATATCACAATTTCAAGTGTAAAGAATTCGGGCACAATAACGTAAAAACATTTGTAACTTTAATAAATTAATAAAAAATTTTTGCTCATTTATTAATACAATGAAGACTACACAGTGTTATTTTGCATTACTAAATTTCTGTATTAAATACTGCACGACTCTCCAGAAAACCATAAAGAACTGTTTATTTACTTTTTGTTTACTCTATTGTAATTATTTTTGCAATTTAATTTTTTATACATGAATCACATGCTATCAAAATCAACCCAACCAATCTAAATGAATGATTTTTCACAAATAGAGCTATTTAAGCCATCTGGTAAAATTGTTTTCATATCGCATTATAAATCGCAGCAAAACAAAATATTGCAATGTCAGATTTTTCCAATATTTGCAGCCCTACTTTAAAGTGTTATTTATTGCTGCTCAGTAAACATAGCATGAGCATACCATGTGTGCACCGCTGCCGATATGTGTGTGCGCAAGCCAGGCGCCTCCATTGGAAATATCGTACTTGCACGGCCAAAAGACAGGATATATGAAAAGCCTTAGTTAATAGTCTCAGCCATAGTTAAAATCAGCCTTTAGTCCAGTGTGCGTGGGTATTCGCCTCGGTGTGCACGCTGGGAACTTTAAACTAATGCACAGTTGGCATACCTTTGTTAAGTGTTATGTTCCATGCAGAAACGCGGTGTTGAGAAGCCTTTAAGATTATTTTAGCACAATGAATTAAAGCGCGGTTAATAGTGAAATTGGTTAATCGTTGCATCCCTAGCCATAATTATAAAGTATTAAAATATTTGCTCTCACTAGTTTTTGTGATAGACCTTTTGACATATATTTACTTTAGAAATCAGGATATGAGCAATATAATAAACTATCATTTTATATCAGTTTATTAATTACATGATTACAGTTGACAATAGTATATATTGTTAAATAAAATTACAATTAGGAGATTTGGTGCTTGTATCAAATTAAATTTAGAAACGTGACATTATAAATATAGATTATATATTAATTGCAAGCAAATTGTGCAATGTTTTGAATAACATTTTGTAAAAATGAAATATCGAAATATTGTTGAAATAATTCTTTAAAAAGATTCTTGTTTTAAATATGCTCAACGATATGTTTGGCATAAAATCTATCGTTACTTTTTAGCATATATATACTGCAAATCATTTCAAAAATCTATATTAATCATATAATCAATAATGTTAAATATGTAAACAGGATATGTTCTAATGGATGTGGGAAAAAAACATTAAATGTAAAGCTGCATTACTCTTTTATTGTTGTGATGTTAAAAAAAAAACTTCATTTTTTTGAGCCACACATTAATAAAACCAAAATAATACTGATGTAAACAAACCATAACTGAGCTAAAATAATACATACAAATCTATTTACGAATAATGTCTCCAAATGAGGATATCCTCAAAGGGTGGTTTTCTCCTATTAGGCTAACTTCTGCAGCCAAATGAATCCCCGCACACACATACACACACATTATCATGAGGTTGTTGAAGCAGAAAATGGCTGGGTCCGTATGCCCAGCAGGCTGTGTAATCTCTATGAGAATTTGTCTGCGAGAGATTATGAGGCAGCATCACTGATTTCATTACCTTTCTTTGACCTCTCAGACTGACAAATCTAATTGACCAATCACTGCCCCCCATGTTCCCTGTCCCAGCCAATCCATTCACACGGTCATCTCTCTTAATCCTTCTCGATTAACAAACAGCCTCACTCTTGCTTCTGTTCTTAAAACGCTTACAACTATTCTTCATATGAATGTGTTGTTAAACTGGCATAAAATAAACCAATGATACCCAACACACTGTGGTTTACAGTGAATTTATAACGTAAGACATTGAATTTAGATTTTAGAACAGCTTTGAAGTTACTAACACTTAATTAAATAATGAATAGTTAATTTTGCTGACGTATATATGGAGCCATACAGTCGAAGTGACGCATGAATACTTTGTTTATGTTGTAATTAACATTCATTTTCAGATGATGGGATGATGTTTGTTTTGGAGTGGTTAGGAATTGACTTGTAATAAGAATTACTTGTCTAAACAAGCACCTTAATGAATATGACTAAACAGTGGTCACATGGTACAAGTCGTACTGTATGTATCCACAAATCACATTTATAAGTTGTAATTAGTTCTTTGTTTTTTGTTTTTTGTTTTATTAGAATATGCAAAAAGGTACACAAATTGGGATCATACAATGAAACTAAAACATAAAAAACAACAACGAAAAACAAAAACAACAACAATACAGTCAGGTACTGGCAGGTGCGTGCGTGCGTGTGTGTGTGTGTGCGTGCGCGTGTGCATGTAAAGGTAACATGGTGGACAGGTCAGAGTACATACATAAGGGTCAATAACAGTCAATAAATGAAGCAAGTGTCATAGATATAAATAAACAAATAGAAAGAAACCAGTCAGTGGTAAAGAGTGACAACAACGCTAGTAATGTATGATAGTAATGATGACAGTAAAGAGAAAGGACAACAGTAATAACTGACAATAACAATAAATTACAAGTACTACACCAACTGCTACTACAGAAAGCAGTACTATTAAGTTGTAATTAGTTCTTCAAGGATTCAAATAGGGCTGGGTGATATGGAAAAAATGCAATCTCTGTAATTATTTTCCATATCGATATATATTTTGATATAAGTTGTTAATGCTTACAGATTTAAAAAAGTACCCCAACAATGACTGAAGCCACAAAAATTATAGGGTCCAGGAAAAATGCATAAAAATTTTTTGGCAGATAAATTTTCGGTGGCCAAAAATTCGGTACATCTCTAATATTAACACACTTTTAGATTCCCATTGTGGCATATTTCTGCAGTGTGATTGGCTCTTAGATCATTATAGAGTAAAAAAGTCCAGAGCATATTGTTATTAGCATCAATTTGATCTCTATTCAGTATAATATCGATTATCAGCCAGCCCTAGACGCAAATGCTTTTTACAAGTTGTAATCTCATGAACAATGTACTTGCACTGAATCGACCCGATTGTGTAACCAATTCATTTTCTTTTCGGTGTAGTCCCTTTATTAATCTGGGGTCACCACCGTGGAATGATCTGTCAACTTATCCAGCATATGTTTTTACGCAGCGGATGCCCTTCACGCAACCCATCACTGGGAAACATTCACACACATTCATTCACACACACTTATTCACTACAGTCAATTTTAGCATACCCAATTCACCTGTACCACATGTCTTTGGACTTGTGGGGGAAACCGGAGCACCCGGAAACCCACACGTGCGCAGGGAGAACATGCAAACTCCAAACAGAAATGCCAACTGACCCAGCCAAGGCTCAAACCAGTGACCTTCTTGCTGTGAGGCGAATGTGCTACCCACTGCACCACCGCGTCACCCGTTCATATATCATTCCAAGTAAATATTTTTCATTTAAAAAGAACATACTAAAATGCAAAAACAGATTATCTTCTGACTCATGCGTTTCGTGTCAAACATTTAGCATGAATTGTAGGTCACACAGTCTCATGTGTTTACAAGTAAACACCCACAATGAAGAATACAAGTCATGATAAATTAGCAAAGACTGTTAAAACACAACAACTGACAAATTCAATCTACTTTGAGACACTAATTCATGACTAAAGACTTGAGTGGTGACGTATTTTGCTTTAGCTTTCTGGAAAGATGATTTATGGCCAATATTACTTATATCTGGCTAGTTTTATATTTTGTTCCACCTTTTTTCTTAACAGCTAATCCTGTGGGGCCGGACGGAAAAATGTCTGAAGGAGACGTGTGAGGAGATCACCCTCATGGGGACCGAGTGCCATTATTTCGTTTGCGATGTGGCCAACAGGGAGGAAGTCTACAAGCAAGCCAAAGTTGTCAGGGAAAAGGTACAGTATGCGCCATAATAGTATACACTGATGAGTTATCTGATTAAATTAATAGTTCACCTTAAAATGAAAATGAATTCTGTCATCATTTACTCTGCCACAAATGCACTCAAAAAAATTTTACTACTTAATTAAAATGAGCTGAAACAACACAATTCTTGAGATTTCATTGAGACAACGTAATTTTTTATATTCAATCCACATACATTTGTTAAAAGTGTTAAGCTAACTTAATCAATTTGTGTTGGGGCAACATGAATGAATTGTGTGGAACCCTGCATTTTTTACAGGCTGGTTCCAACTGTGTTTGAGTTTCTTTTGTTGAACACAAAAGAAGATATTTTGAGGAATGTTGGTGGTATTAGTAGTATAGTATAGTATTTATTTTTGTATGTCAGTGGCTACTGATTAGCAACATTCTTCATAGTATCTCTCTCTCACTTACGTTGAACAGAAAAAAAAAAACATCATCTAAATGTTTGACGTCACTGGGGAATGAGTAGATTGTGGGTACATTTTCTGTTTGTGGTGAACTCTCTCTTTAAAAAAACCTTGTCAGACTTTTTTGTATGTGTTTTATGTGCATGTGTGTATGTTGTTGTGATCGCCAGTGGTGTTGTCTCCGCTGGTAATCACTTCCTAATGAACTACAACTCTCAGAACTCATTGCACTCATCAACTCCTACAGCAGCTGACAATAATCTGGACAGTCACTCACGGTCACAGCTGTAGCTCATGATTCACTGATTACAAGCACTACAAGTACACCTCACCTTCACTCACACATTGCCAAGTCTTGTTTCTTTCACAAAATTTACGAAGCGTTTTCTCTGTTTGTTTTCTTGTGTTTTCATCCTTTGCCACCTAGTCTGACCTATAGCCTGTATTTTAACCACGTCTTTTGGATTACCCTTGTGTATCTGTTTTTCTCCTGTTCTTGACCTCTGCCTGCACGACTTCGCCATAATAAACTGCATTTGGATCCACAAGTCTTTTGTCAGCGTCCCACTTCGTAACATATGTACTCATCCTTCAATAAATTACTACTAAGAAATTTGATGTTTGTATCATATACAATTTAGAAACGTGACTTTTATAAGTACAGATTATATAATAATTGCATAGTAATAAAGCTTGAATAACATTCTGTGAAAATGAAATATCAAAATATCCTCCTAAAAATGTGTCACTCACTAAGACTGTGAATTATTTATGATGTTATAACAAATATAATAAAATGTTTAAATAAATAAAATGAAAATAAAATGAGTTTTCAATCAGTGTGGACGGATTATGGTGGCCTTTCTTTTCAAAAAAAAGAGAGGAGGATGATATATAGGGTTGAAGATGGATCAAATCAGATCTGGGTTTTGGTAGTAACAATTGTTAAAACACCTCTCAAAATGCTCAAAGCGCAGATAATATATATGTGTTTTTTTTTTTAATTTATTTATTTATTTTTTTTTTTTTTAACCAACAAAGGTTTGAGAGGCAGTGTGTAAATGTGATTGACACAAAATGATGTATTTATTTTTTAATGTGCAAACATTTTGGACAAGAATTTCAAACTCAGTGCATACTTATAATTATAAATAATGTAGTTGGCTCTAACCTCCAATAACCCGAGCGCTGGCTTTATCACAGCTGCTTTGCCTTCCACCCCCATAGCCTGGGTAGAGATTATAGCTCACTTAAAATGTCTGGGTTAGATAAGACCCAGCAGTACGGCGACGCTAACTGGCTATAAAAAAAGAGAACAAATAATCTGTCATGGAAAGGAGAATAACTAGCTGTGGGTATTTTATTTTTATGCTAGGTCGGAGATGTGACCATTCTGGTGAATAATGCTGCAGTGGTGCATGGGAAGAGTTTGCTAGACAGTGATGATGATGCTCTTCTCAAGTCACAACACATTAATACAATGGGACAGTTTTGGGTAAGTACAGAAATGTGGTGCTCTAGTTCAAATAAAAATAAAAATAAAAAAAATAATAATAATAAAAAAAAAAAATATATATATATATATATATATATATATATATATATAAATAAATAAAAATAAATAAATATGTGTATATAAATAAATTTATAAAACTAACAAGAAAAAAACTAATACATAAAAAAACTACAATAGTCATACCAAAATTATATATATATATACTGTATATAAATATAAATTTGGTATGACTATTGTAGTTTTTTTATGTATTAGTTTTTTCCTGTTAGTTTTATCTTGTTTTTTCAGTTTTAATTTAATATTTTTTATCAACTAACTGATATGTTTATTTTTATACAATTACTATACAATAACTATTATTAACATTGTTACAAAGTTAATTCAAAGAACATTGCTAGATTTTTTTTATATATATTAATAAATTATTATAATATTAATAAAAATATATATATTTAATTACAATAAAACAATCCAATGATATAAAAGCACCTCAAAAATACATTTATATGGGATATTAAACATTTTATAGCAATATAAATATATTTTACATATATTACATAAAATAACAAACAACTTTCATCATCTGTTTTCCAGCTTCATAATTCCAGTGGTTGAACTCACCTTTTAACAATCCTTTCATCCACAGACCACGAAAGCCTTTCTGCCTCGTATGCTGGAACTGCAAAACGGCCATGTTGTGTGTGTCAACTCCATCCTGTCTCTGTCCCCAATCCCCGGTGCTATAGATTACTGCACATCTAAAGCTTCTTCACTGGCCTTCATGGAGAGCCTGACTCTGGGGCTTCTGGACTGTCCAGGTGTGGCCTGCACCACCGTCCTCCCTTTCCACACCAACACCGAAATGTTTCAGGGCATGAGAGTCAGGTGAGATCAGGTTTTAAATCCTAGAAAGCACACAGACACACATACTAACACATTTTATTTATTTATTTTATTTATTTATTCATTGACTAGGCATGTCCCATTGAGATACCTGGGAGTCCTGGTCAAGACAGGGAACAAGACATGTTGTTTTCTGTAATGTAATGAGTAATGAGTAAAACTGTAATGAGGTCCATTTCCCACAATCCTGCAAATTCTCGATGGAAAAAATCTAATTCCATCCTATAATTCCTGATCATCCTGTTTCAATTGACAGAAGGTCACATTAAAGATGTTCAATAGGTTAGAACATCATTATTAAATATAACCAAACTACACTAAAAGCAAGTGTAAATCATCTGAATTTTTTGGACCACTTCCAGAAGACATTTCAAACACATTTGACCAGATTGCTTGACACGACATGGATTAGTTTAGATGCGTTCAAACAAACACAAAAGTCTGTCTAAACCTTACGGGTCGTTTTGGTGAATCACGCAAGACAAATAGGACTTAAGCTTTGCTGTCTGAAATCATAAGCTTGGTTTGAAGAAAAAATGGTTAAAAACTTTAACCATTCCTGACTCTAACTGAAACCCACAGTATTTGGCGAAGCTTTTTGTCTATCAAAGGCAAAGCAAAAGCTGCTGAACTCCTTATAATTTTTGTTAACGTCTGCACATTGATGAGCTTATTTCACAATATTAGAAAGATCAGGAAAAAATGCCAATATATACACATGTTAGAAAGAAATCTAGGGTTGGGTACCGAAACCCGGTGCCATTGTGGTACCAATATAATCTGTTTGCACCGGACCGAATCAGCATATGAATTTCCATGCTGCGTCAAGAACGTAAAAAGCATCAAGAGGTGCATCAAAGCACACATAAGTACGCATTATGTCACACAATCTCTAAACATTTAATTCTTAACAACTTTGAGGGATACGAACACCATTGGCGATGTTATGCGTTTGTTCTTGTTGCATATATAAAAGACAAAGCGCACAGTGCAACGCATCCGGTGAGCGACTCCTCTCATCACCACGCATGATCGCGTTTAACAAATTAAAAGTTAAAGTATGGCTATATTTTACAAGCAAGGATTCTGACACACCAACGTGCAGCAGATGCTTTACAAAAGTTGCATGTAAGAGGGGAAACTGGTCAAACTTAATGAAACATTTGACGGCTCAGAATAAACTTTGTCTTTGACAGCTTGCGACATCATCTGGCACTTTCACTGAGTAAGTTTACATGGACACCAATACTCTGATTTTAATACAATTAAGACAATACTCTGATTAAGAGTCTACCATGTAAACTGCAATTTTTCATTACCTTAAGGAACCACAGACACTTGCACTGCAAAATGTGGAGGTTTTTTCTTTCCATTCGGGGTGGAATATTAAATTCCATTAAAACAACACTCTCCAGCAGTCCTTACTTCATACTCTAATACCTCAGTTTGTCACAGGGGCATGAATGAAATGTTCCTGAATGAAAGTGAACCTGCCAAACTGCAGTTAAAGTCGAAAAATTTTAAATGAAACCGAAATTACATAAAAACTCAGAGGAAATGTGGATAGCGTGGTGATGAATGACATTAATAGATCTGTGCTATAACATATAAAATGGGATCATGAAAAGAAAATTCAAAAAATAACTCATGTAAATACCTTAATCATATTATTGTCTTATTCAGATTAAGGCAAATCATTAGATTATTAATGTCCATGTAAGCGTAGTCACAAGCCTCAACCCTAGAAAAGAGGATTTCACTGATTAGTAGAATGCTAATGTAATGTTAATTGTATAATGTGAATCTTGCATTCATGCTAACAATCAAATGATCAAAAGATATATATTAATGCAATTCAAATATATGAAATAGGAATTAATCTATACTTTAAACTTTAATTATGTTGTTCAATTAAAATGATTAAATTTTTTTGGTAAATAATGGAGGCTCAAAAGTATCTGTTCAGGCATCGTTTTGGTACCGATACCATTTTAAAAGTATCGATTTAGCACCGGTATCGAAATAACCCCAAACGATAACCAACCCTAAAGAAATCTAAAAGTGGAAATGATAAAGAGAGATAAAGAGCATGTGTATTCTTTGACTATTTGTCATATGATCAAACAAAACGCATCTTGATACGAAATGTAAGCATCTTCAGAACAGTTAAAATATATTAGATAAAATCCGAGAGCTCTCTCAATCTCCATAAATGGCAATGGTCTTCAGTGTCTTGTGGTATTGCACAACTACATGCAGTTTCATTTTTTTTTTGACAGGTTTCCGCAACTTTTTCCTCCTCTAAAGCCAGAGGTTGTAGCACAGAGAACAGTGGATGCTGTTCGGACAAATACAGCATTTGTTTACTTACCCTGGACCATGAACGCACTCGTTATCCTCAAAAGGTAAAGTGTTATCATTTACAAATACAGTTTCATTTTAGATCCAAATGTTTCAGCAAATATGCAACTCTCATTGGTGATTTTTGTCTGGCTTTACTTTAGCATGCTACCACAGAGTGCACTGGAGGAAATCCACAGATTCTCAGGAACCTACACCTGCATGAATACTTTCAAGGGGCGGACATGAGAGATTTAGGAATAACACAGGAGTTTCAAGTGTTACATCTTTTTAAACAAACAGTTTTTTTAATTAAACAACGGCTGTGGAGTTGTTCTTCCAAGAGCATTGAGTTAGAAGAAAAAAAGACAGAGAGCCAGAACGCATTTCCAGGACTGTTTGCAGGTCAGCACTGACCTTTGTGTTGCGTTGTTGGACAAACACAGAATGGAAGAAAAAAAAAAGAAGCCTCAGTCGATCGCTGTGCTGTACTGTATTTGTACTTTTAGGTTTTTTAACAATCACTTTTTAACTACTGTCACTGTAAATTCTGCATCTGAATTAAAAAGAAAAAAAAGAGTTTTAAAGGAAAAAGCCTTTCATTGGGATGTCTTTAGGGGGATTTCAGCCTAACACTTTGGTTTTAGGTGCCATTTACACTGTGTTTTTGATTTAAAAGACATATTTTGTTGCTGTTACACTTGCCTTTCAAGCTACCCTGGCATCTTCGGCCTGCAAGAAAAACATTTTGAAAAAGCTAAAGATCACATTTTAGTTTGAAAATGAATTTTAGAACTAAAATACTTTTCATCCAGTTTTTGATGCATTCCAGAAAAACTTTCTGCATCCAAAACAAACAGCTTAAAATGCATGATACTCTAAATCAGGGGTGCTCAACCCTATTCCTGGCAATCGACCTACCTGCAGTTTTCAGTTGTAGCCCTTATCAAACACACCTGCCTGTAATTATCAAGTGCTCCTCACGTTCTAAATAATTAGTTCAGGTGTGTTTGATCAGGGTTGGAGCTGAAATCAGCTGGAAGGTCGATCGCCAGGAACAGGGTTGAGCACCCCTGCTCTAAATGACCACTTATGCTCACTGAGCTCAACCCTGTTCCTAGAGATCCTTCCTGCAGAGTTCAGCTCCAGCCCTGATCAAACACAGCTGAATCAGTTCATTAGGACTTGAAGAGTACTTGATCATTACAGGCAGGTGTGTTTGATATGGGTTGCAACTAATTTAAGCCTGAAGGTAGATCTCCAGGAATAGGGTTGGTCACCCCTGGCATAGATTGTCTGCATCAGTACTTGCTGTCTACCAGTTGCTTAATGGTCATAAACGATAGGCTTGACAGATCAGGGAACAATAGCTGTGTTTCCATCCAAAAATGTGAATTAACTTTCTGCACAAACTGGAATATTGCATAAAAGACAAACAAAGCAGCATTTTCATCCAATGAGTCAAAGAGAACAAAATCATCACTTCCTGATTAACTGTCTTTTCTTTATTTAATAAATGACTTGCGCCTCAGAAGACAATCCCGACATGCAATGAACGTGTGGTGGTGTTGAGGCGTGAGATGCTTGAGGTTCTAGAGTTCTTGAGGTAATATTGATATAATAACACTAATTTTGAAACAGTTAAGGCATTTTAATATCACAAAAACACATTTTAGATGTTTTACAATGCGGTCAGCCTGCTGGTTAATCCATTCATACATTTTTATCATCACATGATCTCTTATAACAAAATCACATGACTTTTTTAATGCGCATACAGGAATTTAAAAGTGTTTCCATTATAGTTTAAGCGCATATTTTCTTATCGAATAAAAAGTTTATTCTACTCAGTTATGTGCTTGCATTTTTTATTCGCATTTTCAAAATTTATGCGCATCTTGGCGTTTCCATTAACTGATTTTTTTTTTCGCATATACAAAATGTGCATAAAAATAAGTGGATGGAAATGTAGCTAATGTATGATAGTCCAGAGTGTGACTGTGGATAGCCATGACTCCATGTTCAAACGTTTGCATTTCAGTTCGTCTACACTGAAATGAAACACTATTTTTCCAAACTAAAACAAGATCTTTTTAAAAACGACCTATTCTGTCTAAAAAGGATAGTCCGAGGTAGAGTTCATGACAACTTTGTTGAAGTTCACTAGTCATATAGTGATTTCACATTTGTCGTCTATAATTTTAAGTTTAGTTTGAAGGTGAAATATTTTTAAAAGATGTTTGCTTACCAGTACAGATTTTTACATAAACCTTAATAAAATTTTAGGTTAAAAATATAAAAATCCAGCAGTTAATTTTGTCTAAAATGTATATACAAGGAATTATTTTCACTAAAATAAATGACTATTTGACAACAAGTTTGATTTCATGTTAAAATCATTAATATGCTGTTGTTTTTTTAAGAGGAAAATGTCTGATTGATTTTCATTCATTATTCTAATGTATTCACATGTTAAAGTGTGATAGCTGTATTAGGAACTCAACAGAAATAGAAGAAAAAAAAGAAGTTTAAAATAAAGCCTATTTTTTACTTAAATTACAGTAAAAATGTACGGAAAAAAAAACAGATTTCTTTCCAAATGTACAGTATGTTTGAATTGTGCAAACTTATATCTCAACATTTGACTGAAAGATTAAAAAAAGCCTATACATATACACTTGCCCACCAGAAATGGGGTAAAGAGAAGTTATAAGACAGAAAAACTCAACAAAAATGTATCTCCAACGTCTACTTGTGATCTGATTGATTAAAACTCTTAATCCCGGAATAAAACTGGAGTTTACTTTCAGACCCGGCGATTGAACCAAGTGTGAAAGCACCTTTACAATCAGCAAATTCTAGGCTAACAGAGTAAAGCTGTATTTGGGCTGTATCACGAGGTCAACAGCAGTAAAATGCGTCATCAGCAGTTCATACTCACCAACACAACAGACCTGACCTGCAGCTCCAGCATGTGGCCAGACTCACTCTCCCATCACAAACATTCACCAAATTAAATCAGTCAGATCTGCTTAACGTCATATTTCTTGGTCTGGACTCTTTTGAGAAGATACAACAAAGATGTGAGCTCAGTTTACTTTTCAAGAGCGGGGCTCAAGTTACTGCAAACCTTCTATAACCTCTTTTAAAGTGACGTTTTGGCCCGATTGCTTACAAAAGTGAGTACTTTGTTCTAAGAACAAAGTTACACAGCGAGAGCAGGGGAATCCAGGCTTTCCTGTGATTTATTTTATAGAAAGCTGGAAATATTTTACCACAGCTCCATCCCACAGTTACTCTTGTGTTATGCAAAAAAATACAAGTGCCTTGCAAAAAAAAATAAAAGCTTACTTTGAATGTAAAGTACAGTGATTAAAAAAAAAACATATATTTTTTAGTATATGTTTAAATATGTTTACAATGTCTATGTGTGTGTGTGTAAACCTAACAATATATATATGGTTAATACATAAAGGCAAAATAATAACCGCTCATTAGATTCCTATTCTTTTATTTTTATTTTTTTTACATATCTTGTTGATTGATAACAGAGTAAGGACATTTTCACAGTATTTCCTATTTCATATTTATACTTCTGGAGAAAGCTTTTGTTCTGTTAGTCTGGAGTAAAAGCTGTTTTTAAAAATATTTAAGGCCTATATTATTAGCCCTAAATATATATATATATTAATCTGCTGTCACTCAGTAATACAGAAGGGTGAGGAGGCTGTACAAGTGCTGTTATTGCAGAATATCGCACGGCTATCAGCCAATCAGATTCGAAAACCAGACAGAACTGTTGTATA
>CAIGQZ010032461.1:11401257-11418291 GCA_903798205.1 Danio tinwini | reverse complement strand
ACCTTCCTCTGCAATTACAACTACGCCACATATCCTGATTTTGAGTAGAAAATAAATTAGAACAAGCTTCATTCAAGGAAAAAATTAGGAGTCTCTTGTGGCGACTAGTTTTTATTGCTCTAAAGTGAGTCGTTTGAAATACTGCAAGAGTCAACGGAAGGTCGTGAAAATTAGGAAACTGAGCGAAAGAACAAGGATACTAAAATACAAGGTAAATCACACTACAACAAAAATCACAGACAGGTACGACTATTCATACTTAACAAAGCCTGCTTGAAATCATTAAACCATGTTTGCAATCCATCCTCAGTGATCAGACTTTGATCAGAGTCCCTGTGAGCTGGAAAAAGGCATATGTGGAACAGAAAAACAAAGCATGACAAAAGAAAATGAGTTTTTCACCCACCCACAGTTGGATTTATTATTCCCAAACACAGACAAGGCATACTTCACAATATGCATTATTATTAATTACTCCTCATATGTGGAGAAGCCTCATAAATCATCACAGTGAGAGTAATAATGCCAATAATTCACTTCAGAGCTTTGGTACACGCTTCATGATGTCTCCGATCTCCTCAATCCCTGCGGATTCACCAGTGGGAATCTTAATGCTGCAGGTCTGCGGTTATGCATTTATGATGCCGATACTTTATTCTGCCGAATCTGTTTTCCATATTAGTCTATAATCCCATTTTTTTTCTTCTTTGAATCCATATTTCCTGGCTCGCGGATCAAAAAGGCTTGTGAGGAAATTCTAAAAGCCACAGAAATCCTAAAAATGTGGTTTGAAAGGGGAATGCCATGGTTGATGGAATAAGGGAAAACCACACAAATCACAGAGGCAAACTGAAACCTTTTAAAACTTTAAACATTTTAAAGACCATGTGAATCAAAAATGACTGTTGTTAGTAAACAATTAATCTGTGCAAGTTAATCCACTGAAAAAAAAATTGTTACAGTAAAGTTCTTTTGTTGATGTCAGTTTGATGACTTCAGCCACAATGTTCTTAACCACGTCCCTCATTCGCTTGCAAAAAAGAAAGACTCGCCTCCTACTCAATA
Source organism: Danio tinwini (assembly GCA_903798205.1). Taxonomy (NCBI): domain Eukaryota; kingdom Metazoa; phylum Chordata; class Actinopteri; order Cypriniformes; family Danionidae; genus Danio; species Danio tinwini. The sequence goes on along the minus strand of CAIGQZ010032461.1, from coordinate 11,417,226 downwards.
TTCAACCTGCGTCCGATATTGCATGCTTTTATACTATATAGTACACTAAAAACAGCATGCGAGCCGAATATGTCAGAATTCATAGAATTAAAAAAAACATATGTTAGAAGCACCCGGATGACTTCCAGCGAGATTCTGAAGTGTGCATTCGATGGATGCTATGCTATCCCATGATGGACTGTGAGAGAATTCATGAATGGGAGTGAAGCAATGCAACCTACGCTGGTAGGTTATGCTTGCAAAAAAGAAAGATCTACTCAATATTCAAGTTGCGTCCGAAATCGCATACTTCCATATTATATAGTACACTAAAAACAGTATGCGAGCTGGGTAGTATGTCCGAATTCATAGAATAGGAAAAACCATATGTGAGAAGTACCCGGATGAATTCCGGTGAGATTCTGAAGTGTGCATACAATAGACACTACACTATCCCATGATGCACCACGAGAGAATTCACGAATGGGCATGAAGCAACACAACTGACGCTGGTAGATCACGTGATGATGACAAAATAGCAAATGTAGTATGTCCAAACTCTTCATACTACTGATATTCATACTGTACACTCTCAGAAATAAGGGTATGAGAGCTGTCACTGGGGTGGTACCTTTTCAAAAGGTACACATTTTTACTTGAAGAGTTCATATTGGTACCTCAAAAGTATATATTAGTACCTACAAATTTTAAGAGGAACACTTTTGTACTTTTTAGGTACTAATATGCACCATTGAGGTATTAATATTGACCTTTTAGGTACAAATGTGTATCTTATAAAAAAGTTACCACCACAGTGACAACTCGCGTACCATTATTTCTGAGTGTATAGAACGTACGTTTCTAATGGTCGATTAGTACATTTAAATTTAAATGCAGTACCTAAATGAGTAGTAGGTGATTTCGGACGCAGCCTCAGTTTCAGTTGAAAGAACATCAACATACTTAAAAGTCTCAGTAACTTCATGCAAACCTTAAATATGTTAAAATACAAGTTTTATAGCTGTTTTTAAAACAATCCAGGCTCATTCTGAACACGTACCCCTATATACATTTCTTGCCAATCACAACCCAGGAGATACTTTTATTTTTTTCAGTTTTTGTTTTGTGAATCAACCAGAGGCCGCTGTGTATGATTTTTCAGATCTCAAATTTCTCTTGCAAGTGGCATTCACGCCTGCCCGTCTCGCATAAATCCACCAGAGGCCGCTAACCCACCCTCCTCCTTTCCTAAACCCAACCAATAGTGTTTTCAAAAGCACCGATTGACCCGAACACCCACTTCCCTAAACCCAACGGACAGTGTTTTCAAAAACAATCCAGAAAAAGAAAAGGCCCCTGATTTTTACTACATTTTTAGATTTTAATACATTCTCACCTTGTTATTTACGTGTTTATTTTATTTTTGTTTTCGTTTTACCTGCTTTCTGGAACCATTCTTTGCCAGACTCACCCCATTGTAGCAGTCAACTCAGATTCCACGTTGCAAGTTCACTGACATACGCCGCGAGCCACTGAACAAACGGGTAACAGTGGAAAAGCTGTCCATATAGAGGTAAGTGGTCAGGGTAGCGTTCGTTTTAAAGATGAAATGCAGCCATACGTATGTCTAGCTACATAATTCGCAATCTCCATAAATGTGTATAAGCATTTTAAAAATGAACCTATGTTGTTTCAAAAGAGTTTTATTTAGATGTAACTACTATACTAAGTGTATTTGAAGATTATAGTTAATCTTATTAGATCACTTGACAACGTTCCTGATGCCTGAAAGTGCATTGAATTCACTGTAAATGAGTTTGAGCATGATCCTGTAGTGTTGCTACGCTCCTGATTAGCACTGTGGCTAGTTCTGCACGCAGTTCATCCATCATTTAGCAGCTGATCTGACTAAATGAGACTTTGCTGACCCCCAGCGAGGAGCTAAACTCCATGCCTCAGTTGCTCTGTCTGCTGAGAATTATGAGCAACTGAGGCGTGAGGTTAAAGGTCACAGTGAGAGTGCTAACAGCAAGTTCTCTGAAAGCCACAGAAGTCCTCAAGACAGAAAGCAGCTCAATGCTTAAATTAAATCATCAAATATACCAAATTTGACTGTTTATTAGTCTTTGACTAGCTAATAGTTTATTTGTAAAAAAAATTATTTAAGATTTTAGGCATGATATTCATCTGTTACTAATTAGCAAAATCATAAAATAGCTATGAATTTGGCTGAGTCTGTTGTGTCGTATTGTGCACATATTTCATGCAAATATGTCATAAAATAGCTTTGTGTGACAAACAAATAAAAATGTAATTCATTATTCTACACTCTCAGAAATAAAGGTACGAGAGCTGTCACTGGGGTGTTACCTTTTTAAACGCTACACATTTGTATCCCTATTTGTGTCCCTATCAATACCTTAAGGGTACATATTAGTACCTAAAAAGTACAAAAGTGTACAAAAGTACAAATATATGCTTTTGAGGTACCAATATAGACCCTTTAATTACAAATGTATATCTTTTGAAAAGGTACCATCCCAGTGACAGCTCTAGTACCTTTATTTCCGAGAGTGTATGATAAAGATTCTCTCCAATGAGTAGTTGTTAACTGGAAACCAATAATTAAGGATGAAATCTGAACAAATCATTGACTTTTTTTCTACCCATCTACTTAAATATACCTAAACATAGCAAGAAGATGGGTGTAATGACTTGGATTTATGGTCAACGCTTTAGCCTTTCTTACACAAAGAGTTCAGAAGATTTAAGGTGGTCACATGGGGCATGTTTGGTTTGATTAAAACTGCTCTGGTGCGATTACTCTGTTTACTTAAATAACTGTGAATACTGCAACCTAAACCCTGGTGAACACCTAACAAGCAGACAGAAACCACTGAAAAGATGAGCCTGGGTCCATTTTAAAACTAATTCTTGTGTGGTATTTGGTCAATTCTATCATAAAATATATATCACAAAGGCTTGCCAATCAGGTTATGTGAAAATATAAAATATGTGAACATTTGATAATATAAACATTTTGTTTGTTTCTTGAAGCTTAAAGAGATTATGCACCCAAAATCTGCACTGGCTTCCTGTCAGTTTTCGAATTGATTTTAAAATCTTCATGCTTGCGTACAAGGCCTTAAATGGTCTAGCACCACAATATTTATCTGAGCCTTTAATCCAATACACTCCTAGATGTGCTTTATGTTCGTCTGATGCTGGTCCTTTAACTGCTCAGTCAATGTGGCTAAAATCTATGGGAGACCGGGCTTTCTTTTCATTGGCACCTAAATTGTGGAACTCTTTACCCTCTGATTTTCGCAATGCAGAATCCCATTAATACAAAATACAGAATAAGAGTATTTTTAAATCATCTTTTAAAACGAATTGTTTTAGGATAGCTTTTATTTGATTTTATTATACTTTGATTTTTACATATTTTAGTATTATTTTATGTGCTTATATATATATTTTTTTTTTGCATTTATCCATGTGTCCTTTACAGCTCCACATTTTATGTTTGTAAAATGCCTGGAGATGCTACTTTTATAGGTTATATATAAAAATAATTACTCTAGATTACTCAAATTTACTCTTATTTTAATTCACTTAAGTGGTTTTAAACCTTTATGAGTTACTTTCTTCTGTTGAACAAAAAAATAGATATTTTAAAGAATGCTGGTAACTGGCAATCCTTGACTTTCAAAGTATTCAATGGAAGTTGATAGATGCTAAAAAACAGCATTCTTTAAAATAACTCTTTTTGTGTTCACAAACAGAAGAAAGAAACTCAAAGGTTTACAAATGATGAGGTCATTTTCATTTTTGGGTGACCTATGTCGTTAAAAGCCTCAGCTCCCATTCATTGGAATTCCAGGGATAGCAGCGTATAATTGTGTATGTCACCAAAGAAATAAAGTCATACAGATTATAATCAACATGATGGTAAAACAGATGACAGACATTTTATTTCTGTCCCTTCGAGATGAATACACCTAACCTAAACTCTGACATGTTTGGTCATATAAGTGAATAAACGGTTACATGTCTCGATATCAGACAATACACCTGGTTCTATCAGAGCACACACAGCTCTAACGCTTCCTCTATAGATGAAGCATACAGAAGAGCAGTGCTTTTATCAGCCAGCATCTCTCTCTGTGAGCTGGAGTGAACTTCCACTCCCGCTATATCTTTTTTTCATTAGCGTCGTTTCTGGAACACTGTTATCACTGTGGTAGATCAAAGCAGGAACAACAAGAGGACCACGAACATCACAGTCAGGCGAGAAATTACATAAGGGCTGCGCAGCCGTGCCAGATCACCTCGCCTTTACGGCAGGGCTGTTTGTTACACCCAGGCTTTCATCTAGCTGCAAGGGCCTACACCTCTGATATCCAGATTACAATGGAGACAAAGGCTTCACATTGATCTCTGCATGTGCCCACGTTTGATGGAATGGCATGTGCAATTTGGGAATTAGTTAAAGAGACTGAAGCATAGGAAGTTCTGTGATTATTGACATGATCTCATGTTGTTTCAAACCTGTATCTTCTACAAAGGTATAAACTCATCAAATAAACTGTTTTTGTCCTTATAATGACAAATATCTTCTTTTGTGCATACAGGTTTTGGAATGAGATCAGGATTGACCAATTGTTGCAGATTATGGAGCTTAAAGGGATAGTTCAATCAAATTAATACTGCTATCATTCCCTAACTTTTTTTACATGTACACATTTAGCTGATGCTTTTATCCAAAGCAACTTACAAGTAAGGAATAAAAGAAGCACTTCAAACTATTGAAGAGTTGAAGTATATAAATGCTATGACAATTCTAAGTTATTTTATTTTTTCTCCAAGCATTTGAAGAGGACAGAGTGTGTCCTACATGTGCTTGTTCGAGCCCACTCATCTTTCTTGAACACACTCAGAATTGTAATGTTTGGGAAGCTTATAGGAAGGTGTCTGGCACAACAGAGCCTGTTTTTTTTGGTTTAGTTTTTTTCTTTACTTTCGTCAATTGATGAAGTTTGTTCCTCGCCACTTTCACCACTGGCTTGCTTGGTTTGGGACTTGTGAAGCTGCGCATCAATGCTCTTCAGTGTTTGGACTTTCAGCAGTGAAAATTAAACCACACTGGACTGAACTAAACTGAACTTTAACTGTGAAAACTGGACTGACACTGTTTCAGTTTACTAGAACTTCAATGTGAAGCTGCTTTGACACAATCTACATTGTAAAAGCACTATAGAAATAAAGATTAACTGAACTGAACTGAATATGGAGGAAAAGAGTGTATCTTCTACAGGTGCACATTAAAAAATAAGTCATTGGACAAACTCAGTTTAATTGAGGGCAGGATTTCCATCCAATCAATTTGTTTAGCACCAACTAAAAACAATTTAAATACGTTTTGTATTTTAATTTAACTTAAACTCAAAAGTGTAATAATATCACGTTCGTCTGTTATGTGGTGTACATTTTGAAGTCTCTTAGTTTTAAAAGTTATCCTAGGAACTTTATTGTTAAGCGTATTTCATGAGTTACATATACAGTTGATTGAGACTGATCTCAGAACTAATTTTAGGACAGTTATTGCTCACTAAGCAAAGCAAGAAATGGCAATTTTGCTAATTAAGCTGCCAACACCCAAATCATGGGTGCTTCTGCAAGGTGGTAATCTCAAAACGTAAAGCATTACATAAAAATCTTCTAAATCTTCAAACTAAAGTGAAGATTAAACTCTAACATGTCTTTCTATTTACTTTAGACACCTAAGATTACTTTTATTGTCAAGATTTCCCTCTCTTAATTCAATCCCATGCAAAGCATGCTGGGAACTTCAAATCCCTTAACCAGGAAGTTGGATCAACACAATTCCTTCAAGTTGTCCCAACACAAAACGCATAAGTTAACTTAATAGTTTACTAATTTAATTAGACTGAACATTAAACAAATAAATTGGCCAAAGAAATGACAAGAATTGTGTTGTTTCAGCTCATTTTAAACAGGTAGTTTGAAAAAGCAAATAATCTTTTTTTTTTTTAAGTGTCGTTTGTCAACCTCACTCTCCTGCGTGAAGCACGGTTTTTAGAAACACTGAGTTTCATTGATAAGAAGATGTCTGGTGCATATTGAGAGGAAATATTGTGATCCTCCATTTGTTTTTCTGTTGAAAACTAAAAAAGATATACTGAGGAATGCTGGAAAGCAGCAGCCCTTGACATCCATAGCATTTCTGTTAGTACACAGTGAGTATGTTTACATGGATACCAATAATACGATTTTAATACAATTAAGACAATACTCTGATTAGGAGACTACCATGTAAACAGCCATTTTTGATTAATTTAATCCGATTATGGCCAAAATCAAACTAAACAGAAATGGAATCAAGACATGTGGACATGTGTGCCAATTTTAGTCGCATTATTGAAGTGCAGCACAGACATGTAAACACCTTAATCAAACTATTACTGTCATGTAGGACTTTCACCGCGTTTTGTGTATTCCATACACACACGACTGTTTGACACTATTCTCTGCACCTACCAAGTCAGTAAAGGATCTCAGACACCTGATCACATGACCACAGACACAATAGGTCCGTTCGACTTCATGCAGCGCTGCGCAGATCGATCGAAGAGGTGCATGCCGGTTAGAAATTTTGGCCAGATTGATGCTGCGCTCCGAGATCAGACGACTGATTCAGCCTGCTGGAGCTGCGATGACGACACCAATATAACACGATTGGCCAAGTTCACCGGATGACAACAACCACGTGTGTTTCGCCTTTATTATTGGACAAATTCCGTCTCACAAATTTCAAAACAAACAATTAACTTTTCATACCATCTCTATCTTGTATACATGATGCTTATTAAAAGACTACAAATATTTTACTGCAGTATCATTTTTTGTTAAATAATTTGTTTATAAAGACTAGATTGTTGGCACAGGTTTATTCTGCCTTTTTATACAGACTACTGTATTCAGCTACATAAATAATTTAAATGTTATTTTTTAGTAAATAACCTAAATATTCACTCAAATAACTCTTACAGACTTGTAATAAAATAATTATCATCATTGATCCTGATGATTTCTTAACAAATTAAGTTATTTTAAAATATGTAATATAAAAATATATGATTCTAAAATATTTTATTTCCTGTCAAGCTATTTATGCAGAAATGTACATTGATGAGGCCTACCTGCTCTTTCTGGGAAATGTCTACTTAAAGTGTAGCTCATTTACTTTGGTCATTTTGTTAAATATTTTTGGATTAAAGTGCTTTTTTAAAAATGCTTTCATTATGCAAAATAATCATATTCATGGGTATTAATTTCCTTTTTTATGTGCCTTCTGGTTTCCCCCTTATTTCTCATGCGTTTCTTATGGGCTACTTAAATTTAATTCATAATTCCCTTATTGTTTAAAAATGAAGTAAAGTTTGTAGAGACTGTATTTTGTTTTATTTGTACTGTATATCTTTTGTTGTTATTTCAATAAATAAATGATCATGCCATGTGATCGGTCATCATGACAGCAGCAACTTTGAGCCCCCGAAGTGTCCGGCTTGACAGCTCCGTTTTCAACTCCGCCCCCGCCTGCGCTCGGCTAATCTTGTTGATCACCGGCTGCAGCTGTGCTTCATGTCGAACGCACCTAAGGTTTTTATCCTCCCATTGGGCGTGCAGTATCAAATTCCATTAAAACAACACTCTTTCAGCAATCCTTAATTCAAAATCGCATCCAGTACTTCACAGGGGACATGCATAAAATGTTCCTAAATAAAAATGAAACTGATGAACTGCAGTTAAAGCTGAAAAATTAAAAATGAAACACCCGAAACTTACTTGAAACTTTGGAGGATATGTGGATAGCGTGGTGACGCAATGATGTTAATCGATCTATGTGCTACAGTATAACATGATCATGAAAGGAACATTCAAACAGTAACTCATATAAACACCTTAATCATATTATTGTCTTTTTCAGATTAAGGCACATCCAGAATATACATTCGAAATCATTGAATTACTGATGTCCATGTAAACATAGTCAGTATTTTAGTGGTTGCTGCTTTACATAAACTCTCTTTAAGGAGCCTCTGTTTTAATATACCCAAACAATGTCTGGAAAAGCCAAGGAATATGCAAACAGACAGAGTGAAAGAGGTGCATGGGTTAAACACAGTTTATGATAAGGCAATGTATTCTGGGGTCTTATTAAGGCCACCAGGCCGCAAATTAGGAGACTTCACTGAAAATGCAGCTCCCAGATGGATCATTTCAGGCACGTTATTTACGACCCAGGCCACTTCCTTGTCAGTTATGCAACTGTGCTCTGTTCTCAGGCTTTGCACTATGCAAGAACCCCCCCCCCCCCCCCTTGTTGCCAGTGTCCGGAGTTAATCAAGCTAAGACCATTAGTGGGTCATGAAAAGGATACAAGCTCTTCATAGCACCCCGAGCTAATGGGGGAAACAGCTTAAAGAGCTTATGCACACTTTAAACACGCAAATCGAGTCGTGACTAAGTGAGAGACCAGATGTGTTTGAACGCCTTTGGCCATTAATAAACACAGACTCTGAGGTCTTCCAGAGGAGACAACGAGAGTTACCTTTCTGTGACCTGTTGCACTGGGTTTGCTCCCTTTGGATTTATGGTCGCGTTTGATGTCAATGTGAGGACCCATGTGGAAACTAAATCAAGAAACGTGACAGAGTTCTCACTCACGGTTGCACCCTCCGGATCAATAAATCTGTCAGATCAGACATCATTGATCCATTGGGGAAGACTTCTTCACTGGTGATTGCTTTAAGATAACTGGCTTGACATGCAAGGACGTGTGGCGGCTTTGGTGATTGAGTTGACTAAGGGTTGCAAAAGAAGATAGAAAAGTTACAACATGGACACTCTGAATACAATGTGAGTAGCATCAAAGCATTGATTGCAAAACTGTTTAGCAATCAAGAATAGAAAAAGTAGCTTGTAAGTGTAAGGGGGTTCTTCAAAATATCTAAATTAACTCAGAATTAAGTATGCACCAATATGGAAATCTTGTTTGATATGATAACTCTATATTTGAATGCCGATAACTAATATATATAAACCAATAAATATATACACTCACTTGCCACATTATTAGGTACACCTGTCCAACTGCTCGTTAACGCAAATTTCTAATCAACCAATCACATGGAAGCAACTCAATGCATTTATGCATGTAGATATGGTCAATGCGATCTGCTGCAATTCAAACCGAGCATCAGAATGGAGACGAAAGGTGATTTAAGGGACTTTGAATGCGGTATGGTTGTTGGTTCCAGACGGGCTGGTCTGAGTATTTCAGACACTGCTGATCTACAACAGTAACTCAAATAACAGCTTGTTACAACTGAGATATGCAGAAGAGCATCCCTGAAAGCACAACACATCTAATCTTGAGGCAGATGGGCTACAGCAGCAGAAGACCACACCGGGTGCCACTCCTGTTAGCTAAGAACAGGAAACTGAGGCTACAATTCACACAGGCTCACCAAAATTAGACAATAGAAGATTAGAAAAATGTTGACTGGTCTGAGTGTCGATCTCAGTTGCGACATTCAGATGGTAGGGTCAGAATTCAGCGTCAACAACATGCAAAGCATGGATCCATCCTGTCTTGTGTCAACAGTTCAGGCTGGTGGTGGTGTAATAGAGTGGGGGATATTTTCTTGGCACATTTTGGGTCCATTAGTACCAATTTAGCATTATATCAATGGCACAGCCACATTTCCTTCATATATCATTATTCATGTATCTCCCACAAGACAGTGCAACAGAAGCACCACCAATTGTTTTGAATTTGATTCTCAAAGAATGCATGAAGCTAATGTACATCTTGAATGCATCGTGAGGCACTTTGCGTGAAGCCATTGTCAAATGCATAAGCGTAATTTAACTTTGTTTAGAATTTATTGGCAAAGTTGCATAGAAAATGATCAGGAAAAAGGTACACAAACTAATTAAACCTATTCAAAAGGTATGCTTTTGCACTTTATAGATATTAATATAACTTTATGGTACCAATATGGACTTAGTCTCACTCACTTTACTTGGGCTTATTCCATGCTTTATCAGGGGCCATCACAGCGGATTGAACCATCGATTGACTCTGGCAATGGTTTTACACAGCAGATGCCCTTCCTGTCACAACCCAGCAATGAGTATAATCTTCAGGGCTGGGAAACACCCGCACACTCTCCTTTTCACAAATTATGGCCAATTTAAGTAATCCAGTTAACTACTAATGACTATGCTCTGGGGAAAGCAGAGCGCCCAATAGTATCTGAATGAAGCCTTGATGATGCAAGCTGAAAATGCATATCTCAGTGATGCAATGTCAGACACAATGGACTCAATGGAGCTTGTAGGGTACATGTAAACATTATGACCATTATTTCACAAGTTTTGACGCGTGGTACATGTAAACATTATGACCATTATTTCACAAGTTTTGATGCGTATTAGTGCTCTTACGCTTGATCACGACACGAGAGTCCATCCAATTCAGTGTATCTTCATTTATTTTTACATCAGATATCCACACGTACCATTGTCGTCAAAATCCACTCACATACAACTTGTTTGTTCCATCCTGATGAACTATAACTCCAATATTTCACTTTTACGGTCAAAAGCTTGTGCTCTCCAACTCCTGCACATCACATTAACAATTAACTTCTCTCGCCAAAACGTGCATACTATATGCAGCATACTACACATGCGCAATAGAAAAGTAACTCAAAGTATATGACATGCAAATCAGCAAGAACACAGTATATAACAAAAACTTATGAAAATTAGAACAATAAACTATGAAATATGGCTCTTACAGAGCTTGTGACGTCACTTTGAGAGGAGGGTTAGGGGTTGGGTGGGGTTAGGTGAGCGCATTAAAAGCATTGGATGCAGCTCAGATTGCACTGCACTAGGTCTGCATCCAGACCCCTCTCAGAGCACCAGGCGGAAACCCAAGCATGCTAGAGGAGAACATGGAAGCTCCACACAGAAAGGCCTCCTGGTGCAGCCGGGACTTGAACCATTGACCTTCTTGTTGTGAGGCAATCATGCCATCCATTTTGCAACCATGCTGCCCCAATATGTACTCTTTAGTACTTCTAATTCTCTCAGGCAATGAAGTAGAGAGACAAGTCTCAAGTGAACTCAAACAACCACCCCAGTCAACCGCAATTTACAATAGCATTTTCTTATCATCAATTGTTCATTGGTTGAATAATAAGATCTCTGGAGATCTTAAGTCATGATATCATGCATCAAAGGGTATTGGACATGTTTGGAAAACAGAAACTCCATCGGACTTTGACCTATTAAGTCAAAATTATGTTTGAACAACAGTCCAAAAGAAACAAAGTGAATCAAACAGTGCAATGATGAAGTGTATTTTGAAACTCCACTTAATTCAATTGACAGTACAATGGTTTCTTAACACTGCTGTAATCTTTTGGCTGTTGATTTTCATTGGAACCAAATATAAATCTACAAGTCGGGGTGGACCGTCTGGCTCCTTTATTGAGTGCAATATTTCTGAATTTAATCACACTTGTAACGATAGAAGAAAATTACTTTTGGAAAGTCTACAAATGCGCATCCAATCAAGTACCTTTATCCCAAAAAGAGTCCTAAATGTGATGACCTTGCTTTAGTCTGTGATGGGCCTCAGCTCTTGGCAGTCTTTATCTTTTTGAGTTGTCATGGTTCGAGCGATGTGAACTGAAGATGAAGACAAGCATGTCATTTGCTGGAGCAAAGCAATACCCGCTTCATGACCCCTTTCCCCCTGGCTGCCACCGAGTGAAGATGGGCTGGGGCTCGCTGGATCAGAGTCTTGGAATCTCCACATCTGGCTTATATCTGTGGCTTACGGTCATTTGATTTTTGGCTGATGGCTTCCAGTAGTTCCACAAAGACTGGATTGTTCTGAAGGCTCAGGACTTTTCTTCTACGCTCGGTACTGGCGCCGGTGACCACAGCTGGGGCTGCTTTTCACAGACGCAGCCTCAGCTCCGCAAGGACCAGAGACAGGGAGGAGATGAGCACAGCCCACTCAATGGGGACACTGAGCTCCTATAGACCCTTCCAGCATTTATTGACAAAAAAGACTGCAACATTTGTGGACGTCCACCCCACTTTAATTTACAACAGTTGTGATGTTTCCAGTAACTGAACGAATTTCATGAAAAGCAACTGTACGAGAGGGGCTCAGACCAAGTCCCATTGCTTTGGTGCATTCCACCTCTTCAGACCCATCCTCCCCTGTTTTTTTTCTGCAGTGCATTGCGGGGCTGACAATTGGGTTCAACTTCAGGTCAAGCTCTTTGCTTGACAATGGGCCAGGCAGTCTTGAATCGCAGCAAAGCAGGCGGTTTTCCCATAGGGCCCTCACACACACTTAGCTTAGTGGCCTTTCCGGCTTCAGCCATTCCAATGGAGAGCAGAGCATTCTTTCTCTCCATACACCTCTGCGGGCTCCGTTCAGCTATGCCTTTTCTAAACTGCATTTGAACAAGAGCTGCTGCAAGTCCATTCAGGAGAAAACTAGCTTGACAAATCTCTGATTTTGAATTATTTCTCAGTGTACAGCTAACGTTTATGGGCACACTAAGAAGAAGGAATGGTATTTTGTCTCGTTTTTTTCAGTACAAATATCAAATAAAATTTTTTTAATACTTTTATTTAGCACACTGTAAAACCCAACAGTCAACTTTATTAAATGAAATGAGTGTAGTTAACTCAAAATTTACTAAAAGTTCATTCTACTCATTTGAAATGAGTTTTGAACTCAGTGTTAAAGGTACACTGTAAAACCCAAACAGTTAAGGTAACTCAAACCGTTTGAGGAAACAGATTGCCACAAACCATTTAAGTTCTAAACCTAATCCTAATGAACTTAATCCATTTGAGTAAATGAAGCAATTTGTGCACAGTAAAACCCAACAAATGAAGAGAACTCAAACCAGCTGAGTACTGTAAAACCCAAAAAGTTAAAACAACACAAACTGTATGAGGAAACCAATTGCAACAAACCATTTGAATAAAAAAACTAATCTATATGAGTACTGTGAACTTACTCTATTTAAGTTGAAGTGATGAGGTATTTAATTAACACATTACCTTCAACGCTGAGTTCAAAACTCTTTTCAAATGAGAGCAATTAACTTTTAGTACATTTTGAGGTAACTACACTCATTTTATTTGATAAAGTTGACTGTTGGGTTTTACAGTGTAACGAGTATTAATTAAATACTTCATTACTTTTACCTAAATAAAGAAAGTTCACAGTACTCAAAGGGTTTGTAGCAATCTGTATTCTCAAACGATTTGAGTTGCCTTAACTTATTGGGTTTTACAGTACTCAGCTGGTTTGAGTTCTCTTCATTTATCAGGTTTTACTGTGCTCCAATTGCTTCGTTTACTCAAATGGATTAAGTTCACAGCACTCATTAGGATTAGTTTTTAAACTTAAATGGTTTATTGCAATTGGTTTACGCAAATGGTTTGAGTAACCTTAACTTATTGGGTTTTACAGTGCAAATATGTATTAAAATTATGTGAAAGTAACAGTTAAGTCACTTACTTAAGTCACTAATCTCTGAAGATCTTAAGTCATAATATCATGCATCAAAGGGTATTGGACTTGCTTGGAAAACAGAAACTCCATCAGATTTTGACCTATTAAGCCAAAATTATGTTTGAATGACTCTTTTGTTTGCTACTCTTTTATTCAATCAAAATCAAGACAGGTCTTTTAACATTAATAATAATGGTAATAAATGTTTATTAAGCACCAAATCAGCCATTAAGAATTGATTTGTGAAGGATGATGTGACTCTGAAATTAATGCAAGGTGATGGAAATTTCCCATTTCCCTCACATAAATAAATGTAAATGACTACATTTAAATGTATGTTACATTTTATAATATGTAACAAATTTAAAAGTCTATATCGTAATATTTAAAATTATTACTGTACTGTTAATGTATTTTGATCAAATGACTTTTCATAAACATAAAAAACCAGAAACAATTAATTCAGAGACAACTATATCCCTAATGACATTAGTATTATTTTAAAGTTTGCATTTTGAGGCCCCCAAAACACTGTTTTCCTGTTAATAAACATTCAAAAACACATGAAAAAGTTTGCAAAAATACCCAAAGTAAAGGAAGAGATCTAACACTTACTACAGTAAAAGAGGCTTACATTTGAAATATTTGGTAAAGAAACTCTCTTGTGGTCTTTCGGTGACAGGGCTGTAGGTATTTGCAGGACTGACTGTAGAGCCAGCAAAGGACATGGATCCTACAGATTTTGTGTTTGTGAACTCTGGCTGAACCCCTGGGTTAGTGTTTCAGGCACGCTCTGACAGCCTCACCCCGGTGACCCGGCTCGCGACTGCACAGTTCACTCAGAGGTCCTCTGTTTATACACACCAGCCCCACTTCCACTGATCCCCCCTTCTGTTCGCCACAGTCAAGGAGATGGCGATCTGTCTTTGTTGGCTCTTTTAAATATGGACACAAATGTACAACAATTTGTTTTGCATACCAGACATACTGGTAACACAAACTCTCGCTGGGAAAAGGCGAGTTCAGCGAAAGTTTAGATGTCAGCTGAAGTGCAACATTTGCATACACATCCAGCTTTCAGTCCAGGATGTACTTGTGCAATAATATCAACAAATATCAAAGGCTTGTCTTGCTATAAATGGACAGAAGGAAGAAATAAAAGCTTGACCTTCATTTTTGCTAATTGGAGTAAGCTGTAAATCAAGTCATTTTTTAGTTATCTTATTTTCTTTGGCAGATCATAATAATTCAAATATGCATCAACAGAAAGACTCTAAGGTCACTTTTAACGCAACAGAAAGTCAAAACTCATCCCAGCGTCTGCATGTTAATCTTTTCTTAAACAAATCTTTCAGGTTTACCTCTGAGCTTTCAGTTTGACATGTATATTACGTCACTCAAGCCAATTTTTTTTATATACAAAGACGGTATACAATTTTTTTTATAAATAAAAAATATGTTTTTTAATATACAAAGTTTAAGACAGGATTGTGATTTTGGCAATGGGAAAGTTTAAAAACCATGAGCCAAAGTTCTTGTCCTACACGGTTGAAGGAAAAGCTTGCTAAAGAAACAGCACGTTCAGCTCAGCCTTGTGAAGACTGAACTCACATAAAACATTATGTGACATTCAGCACATAAATCGACCACAACTGGGTTCAACAACACTAATGGCAAATAAAACAGCAAGGCAGCTAAACTTTATCACCCACATCATGACTGATGTCTTGCACTTTCACTCTTTTTAACATCACAACAATCTGTTTTCTAAAATCACTTAACTAATTCCCCTTCTGTCATAAATGTACAGTTGAAGTCAGAATTATTAGCCCACCTGAATTATTTAATAAAAAAATATTATCAGACATGCAGTGAAAATTTCCTTGCTCTGTTAAACATTATTTGAGAAAAAAAAATTATAAAAATTCATAGGGGGGCTAATAATTCTGACTTCAACTGTATATTAAAAGTTTTATCACACTCACCCATTCAACTATAAAACAACAAAGGCCATCCCTAGAAAATACAATTCTACTAAAATAGTACTTCATCTGCTTAATAATAAACTCCCCACTAATTTATATAAATTAAAGCTGTAGTAATATTTTTGCTAGATCTCAACTAAACTTTTGGTTTTAAAATGTTTTTGCAAACAGACAAACATTTAGTCAGAATCATTGTAAAATATATTTTAAAAAGAATGTTTCTGAACATATTTCATTTACTTTATTATTATTTTTTAGGGTAACTAATCACTTTAAAAGCAACGGGCCTACTCACTATGTATGTATGTATGTATGTATGTATGTATGTATGTATGTATGTATGTATGTATGTATGTA
>CAIGQZ010032461.1:11362654-11374897 GCA_903798205.1 Danio tinwini | reverse complement strand
TTTAATAACAAAACAGTTTTTATAACAAGAGGTCCATGGAAGACAAAGAATGATGCCAATACTAATTATATTCCTTTTTGTCATGTGTGACAGTGAAAATGCAAAATTGTGTCAACAATCCATACTAACACAGGCTCATTGTAAAAACACCCTTGTATATATTTCTGGAGAGTGTGAATTATGTAGCCAGAGCTACGTATGGCTGCATTTCTTTAAATGAATGATACAGGATGGTATGATGCCGCCAGTAGCTTGCCATGTACGTTGGTTGGACTTGACGCAGAGAGGAGTTGACCGCGACAACGGGGTTGGAGAATACCATGAAGAATGGATTTCATAAGCAAAGGTAAAGCAAAAACAAAAGGCAAAAAATTTAAATAAACAAATAAATAACAGGGTGAGAATGTAGTAAAATCTGTAGCTCCTGGGACATATTTCTTGATCTCCACACTCTCCGAAATAAAGGTACGCGAGCTGTCACTGGGGTGGTAGCTTTTCAAAAGGTACACATTTGCACTTAAAGGGTCCATATTGGTACCTCAAACTTATATATTAGTACCTACAAATTTTAAGAGGAACATTTTTGTACTTTTTAGGTACTAATATGTACCCTTGAGGTATGGACCTTTAAGGTACAAATGTGTACCTTTTGAAAAGGTACCACCCCAGTGACAGCTTGTGTACCTTTTTTTCTGAGAGTGCAGAAATGTATCCAGGGGTACCAGGGTATCAATAATGAGCATGGGAGGATTCATACATAGATTTCAGAATATCTTACCTTTCTTGAACTGTATTATACAGTAATTGTGATACCTGGGAAGAAGAAAAAAAGATCTTACCTTTTCAAGCATTCTGTACTGTAAATGAGGATGGAGGTGCACTTTTAGGCCCTAGGGGCTGCAGTACAGTAATCTGAGAAACCTACTTTACCTCAAGTTAAGTTTAAGCTAGAAGCAGTGAGCCTTTGCACAAAGATCTCTCTAGAGGTGTCTGTTTCTCTCTCAGGGGTTTCTAGGTCATCTTACTTCTAATTCACTTCACAGCGTTTGCTGGGGGAAAACACCATTTGTCCCATTTTGGTGCCTGCATCAAATTACAGTTACAAAATTGATTTTATATACACAAAAAGTGTATTAAATGCACATAATTTGTCTACGATTTCAGCTAATGAAAAAAATGAAACAACAATAAACTGACCTGTACTTATTAAACTAAGTAAAAGAATTTGATGATCATACTAAAATTGTATTTTATTTCATGTAAACTATAGTGGCAAAGTATTTAAAAATGGTAATTAATTTAGTAATTTTGCAGATATTAAGTCATTGGTTATTAATATGTCGTCAAATGATCCTTGTTTTAAATATGCCTGACAAATTTAATGAACAGTTTAACTTGTTACACTCACTGAATATCTTTGTGAATCATGTTAAAACTGCACAATAAACACTATTTTTTCTGAGAAAATATTATATACATACAAATAAACAAAAATTTTACATGTTAGTAAAAATGTTTTCATGTTTTCAGACATTTATATTAATTTTAGACAGCACAATACCAATCTTTTAACTTAATAATAGTGGGTTCCTTTTTTTTCTTATTTAACAAGGCTTTGTTTCCTTATTTAACCAGGAAGGTCCCATTGAGATACAATATCTCTTACCAGGGAGTCCTGATTTATATTATATTTACTTTTTTCTGCATTTTAATGTGTCCATGCATCTCCATGCAGGGTTTTATAGATATGTTACAGTGAAACACTTCCCAAAAGACATTATAAATTGAATGGCATCTTCGCTTATGTTTGTCTGTTTTTATTATTCCTGAGGTTTTCATAATCCTGAACCAGGTCGTATCCTGAGCAGCTGCTGTGGTGGTCATGGAGGAGTGGAGAGCATAAGACTGTAGGACCCCAGTGACAGACGACTCTTCGCATTTATCCTGAATGGCCAGCCTGTACACCAGCCAGTGACCTCTCCCACCTGCAGCTTTTTCACGATAGACGTCCAGCGTTCTCCAGCCTCCGGCACCTAGACTGCAGCTCTGCACAAGAAGTTTGGACAAAGTAGAAATGGTCGTGCCCAACTGAGCCTGGTTTCTCTCAAAAGTTTTTTTCCTTCACTTTTGTCAATTGGTGAAGTTTGTTCTTCGTCGCTGTCGGCCTGCATGATTTGTGACTTGTGGAGCTGCGCATCGATGGATTTGCTCTTCAGTGTTTGGACTTTCAGCAGTGAAAAGTAAACCACACTAAACTGAGCTAAACTGAACTTCAACTCTGGAAACTGGACTGACAGTTTCAATCTACTATAATATTCTATGTTAAGCTGCTTTGGCACAATCTACATTGTAAAAGCGCTATAGAAATAAAGATGAATTGAATTAATTTGAAAAACTAAATCATTTACTGCAAAGTTATGCCTTTATTGCACCATTTCTCTGCCACGTTTTGCTTGTTTTTTGTTGTGGCAAAAGTAGTACATGATTTTTAACATACAGTAAAATCATTCCTAAAGGCTAAGGGTATTAATTGTTATCAAAAGCGCTCACTGTGTAACTGTACACCAAGAGGATCAGACTAAAGCTGCGTCTCATGTCTCTGGCTTCTCTTGCGCATAAAATCCTGTGAGTATTAGACTGATGTTGGAGAGGGTTTGAGTGCGAGTGTGTATTTGTGAAAAAATCGGTCAGCAGCATCCTAATCTGAAGAGACTTCCCTGTAGTGGCATTATGTGAATCACAACTAATGAGAGGAGACTGAGTTCCAGCACAAAGAACCCCATACCTGCTCTTTAGCGCTGAGAAACAATCAAAGGACGTCATCTGAAGAGAGGGCTCTCCCCAAAAAAATCTCTTCCTATGGCTATATGCTCTAGGCTTTTCATAATTACACTAGTGCAGTTTTGTTTTAAAATACTTTTGATACATCTCTGCATGTCATCCATGCTACTTTTCATCCTTAAAAGTAAACACCTTTAGAAACACTGCAGCAGACTGTGTTGGTTTGACATCTGCTGTTGTCAAACTAGCACAGTATAAATTGACCAAATCAGAATTTTACAAATGAAGGTGTGGCTGGGTACATTTGCTCTCTGATTGGCTCTTCAGGACCACTACGGATGTGATTCGTCAAGACGTTGTCATATTACAATTAAAATGAGTTTAATTGTATTTTTGTGACACACGCCTCAAGTTCAAAGAAACCGTAATGACAGAAAGCACATCCTGAATGTTTTTTTTTTAATGCCACATTTAGTTTTTTTATTGTGTTTACAAAAGCAAACTCTTTTCAGATTCACATTTCTTGCTGTTAGAACTCATTCATTTATTCATTTTCTTTTCGGCTTAATCCCTTTATTAATCTGGGGTTGCCCTTCCAGCTGCAACCCATCATTGGGAAACATCCATACACACTAATTCACATTCATACACTAGGGACAATTTTAGCTTACCCAGTTCACCTGTACCACATGTCTTTGGACTTGTGGAAACCGAAGCACGCGGAGGAAACAACTGGCTCAGCCGGAGCTCGAACCAGCAACCTTCATGCTGTGAGGCGATTGTGCTACCCACTGCACCACCATGACTCCTCAAAAACAAATTTCAAAATACTATTTTGCATTTGAAATACGTATTTGAAAAACATGCATCATAAATACTGCTCATCCCTGTTTATTATTAAAACAATTGTCTATTATTTTTAGCTTCTAACATTTTTGGTCATGTAGCAAGTCTGGATGGAGTTTTTTTGTTTCTGAAGCGTGATGGAAATTGAAATTGAAATTGTTTTTCATTTTAAAATTAAGTTTAAAACAAAACCACACTATTGCAAATGCAGAATGAGCAGTGTTATAAAACAGCAATGTTTCCAAACACCTGTGTCCTGCAACCCAGATAGATTCGCTTTACTCTCCACTGTAATCTAGAGCAGAAAGCATCATTTGTTGACTGATAAGTGGTAAATTGAAGTATGATATTAATCTCCAGGGTGGACGAAATGATCTTGGCTATATTTAATGGCTGTAGTATCACTGATAAAATAGGATTTTATATTTCCCACATTGATATACATCCATTGGCCATGAAAGGCAGTGTTATATGGACTTCATTACCAATTTTCAATGTATAGTACTCTTAACCCGCCCTGTATTTGTCAATGAAATCCAACAGTTTAAATTGACCAGATGTACAGTTTTTACCCATTCAGTCTAGTGTTTCTACTTTATTTCTTGATCTAGTTTTGCCCCATATTGTATCTTTTCTTAATGTTGTTGCATTAATACTTGAACTGATGAGCTTCATTCTTGTGTCACACAGCATGTATAAGCTTTAGCAACAAACAATGGGGTTTTTGCTTGCACACCATGCAGGTATGGTTGAGCATTCTGGGTTATGTGTAAATGTAATTAAAAAGTCCAAATGAAATCTTATCTTCATATAAAGCAAGTGTCTATTTAGATGGCTTGGATCAATCCACTCAAAACGAGGTGGACAATATAAGATATTCTACCTTTAATAAATGTATTGATTTCATCATTTTATTCGGCAAGTTCCTGTCCAAACATTCTGTTATTGATTTGCAAGCATTTAAAGAGCTAAACCCTCCTTCATGTGTGCTTCTGACAGATTGCAGACATGAGCTGACAGTTCATTATCACTGGACGAATGACGTCACGAGTGTTAATACTGCAGTGTGAAATTATGTTGTGGTCTGAGTCAGTTAAAGTGAGTACTGATTAGTACTTACTTTAACATTCGTTGTCACTAAAACCACAAAATCCATTCCATTAATGGCTAATTAGGCTGTATGTGGAAAAGAAACATTCGGGTTAACAAAGAAAATCAATGTAAAGAAATAAAGGATGAGTCAAAAATAGTTTACTGTTTAATATGACATTGTATTTCATCAACAGTGCACTGCCATATGGAGTAAAAAAAAAAAAAAAAGTACTGGATGATGTCACCATTGGGTCATGCAGGGAAAACCTTTATTTTCCCCCTCACTTTTGTTGTACTATAACTACATAGTAGTTGGATTTCTAGGTATACGTGGTGTTCAGTTAAGACTGAGAACAAATATACTGCACACTATGACACAACACACATCTTTACTACATCGCTCGGTGTGACAGTTGATATGACTGATGCTGGAGCTCTGTGCAGCGACACGTATACCGCATTCAGAAACAGACGGTACAGCAATGAACACGCTATATTTGACTTGCTATTTTAGACATTGAAGGAAAGTTTTGATTCTGCAAATCTGATGCATTCTGTAATGTGCAATGATCCATGAGAAATCAGCTGCTGTTTTGTTTGTAGAACAGTTTTTCAATTAACAGCTTTTCCGTAAAGGTTTCCCTTAGGAATTTCAAATGAGTCAGCAAATTTTGATTTACCGACTTAAAATGAGATGCTTATACAGATGATTGTCTTTATATAGCAATGTATGCTTTTATTTAAAATTTGATATTTGTATGGAATTTGTTTTGTTCCACGAAATAAACAATGGAAATTGTGACTATTTCCAAATCAAAAAAATTGTCAATGTTCTCAGAATTGTGAGTTTACATCTTGCTGTTAAAAATAAAAACTAGTAACTGTGCAAAGTTAGAGATAGAAAGTTAGAATTGTGATAGTGCCTATAAACTTGCAATTGCGAGAAACAAAGTTGCAATTCCGAGATTGAGATTCAGAATTGTGACAGAAACAATAATAATTTTGTAACAATTCTGTTTAAATCTCTTATTTTTCAAACAGTTGTGACTATTGCACAATTCTGGGTTTATAGCTCACAATTCAGTGTTTTGTCTTAGAATTTCGAGTTTATATCTTGCAATACAAATCAGAATTATCACTCTGCATTTCAAAATTTTCAATTTTTTTCAGTATATAAACTCACTTTCAAATTGTTACAATTTTAAAAATAAAGTCGGCTTTGCAAAAAAAAGCCTATAAACTAGCAACTGCAAGAAATTGATTTGATGTTAATTTACATTGTGCTTACCGAAGAAAGTACTGGGTTTTATAAGGTAACTATATTATTTTACAAGATACAAAATCAGCCATCTAAAGAAAAGTCAGAATTGGAATTCTATGAATTCTACAAATGCAAACAGGGGATTTTGATGTTTTTTTCTTGCAATTCCAAGTTTATCTTAAAATATTCTTAAAAATAAAAGTTCCTTAAGTTTTGTTTTGTTTTTTGCCATAAAAGAACAATTCGGGGTTAAAAAAACTATCAATAAAGAGTGAAGAACCATTTAATATTCTGAAAAACCATTTTCCCACTATAAAGACATTTTTTTTCCATGTTTGTTAATGGTTCTTCATGGAATGCCAATTTAGAACCACTATTTTGGTTCTATATTTCTTATAGTTCTGTATAGTTATATAACAATTCTGTCTGGTTCTTAAATCTGATTGGTTGATAGCTGTGCAATATTCTGCAAATAACAGCATTCGCCCAGCCTCTTCAACCTTGTGTATTACTCCACACACATACAGCAACAAGCAGAAGACACTCTACAGTTTGACAAATATTGCTGCTGTTGGACAACATAATGTACTTTTGAGGCTTTTTTAGTCGAGAATGTAGTTGTTTAGATTGAAACTATGTAGTTTATTTATAAGGATAGTGCCTATTTTAAAATATTTATAATTTCTGAGAGACAGCGTGTTGGCACCCATTAGCCTGTCATTGGAGCAGAGCAAAGACGGTTGATGTTGTCCTTCCACAAGATGGCGACAGAGACTGCAAAATAAGCCCTTAGAAGATTAAAACAGCCTAATTTCTAACTACAGCTGATCAAATTATTATTAAACTGGTAAGTGATATTCTAATTGGATCTCTCTCTCTCTTGTATGTTGTACTGCTGTATTTATACCATATAATTGTAGAGTATTGAGCGTGAGATGGGACTCACGTATCAGGAATTGTGTATATTTTGTGCTTATCAGTGTTTTTCCTTATCACAAACACAACAATAATCTGGTAGTGTTGGCACTGCTTTGGCTTTTTCTGGGATAATGATCCCGATTGCAACAGAGAAATACTGAGAAGTCTGTAGACTGATGGCATTTCATGCTGTTCAGCTTTATAATCCTAAAATGTGAGCAAAATCACCTGTTTTGTCATCACTTTAGACATTACGCTAGAGAATCTTTCAAATACTAGTTCTAAAGTGATGTTTGTGAAGTAGCAACGGTTTCTGCTGTTTTGATGTTAGCTGCAGATGTGAATGAATGGCAAAAGAAAGTAGTTCCTCATACAAAAAGGATTTTTATACTCTCTGTGTTTGATACCTTTTTCATAAACACGATTATGCCGTTGAACTGTTGTATAAACACAATATCACACTCGCAGCAGTGCGATATGGCTGTATATTGTCACTGGTGGGACACTAAGCAACGCACGTCTCCCACCAGTGCCAATATACAGCCATATCGCACTGCTACTCATGTGATATTGTTCATACATACAGTAGTTTCTATATTTGGTTCTATATTAGTGGTCCTATATTTTGGTTCTACATTATTTTTAAGAGTGCATCTCCTAAATCAGACATTTCTTTCTCAGATTTGTGATTTCATCTCTTGCTTTCTTCTTTGAAATGTGAGATAAACTGAAGAATCAATATAGAAACTCAGAATTGTCAGAATTGTGTTTTTTTTTATCCTATGGTGGAAATGAGCTTGCACAGTTTAAACTGTATAGTTTATATTGTGGAACAAAAATGTTTTTTTTTTTTAATGTCATTATAATTTTTTTGTAAATTCATTGCGTAAAAAACAAAAAGCTAATTATAGAAAACCCATTGTAAATTCCAGCGGGAAACCCTGCTGAGATCAGCCTATAACTGGCATCATTACTTAACAACACTATAATGATGGCATAGTAAATGTCTATAACATTCGATTATAATTAGAATAGTTAAAGATAATACCAAATTTTTACTTGCAAATACACACATATTGATAAATGTACTGAATTTTTTGGTTGCATGAACAGCTATTTGAAGAAGAAGAAAAAAACAAATGAAGTCATTCAATTTGACAAATATTATAGCTGCAAATATTTGAGTTCTGCTGATGATACCATGCTACAGTCTAGCTTTGAAAGATTAGATTGTGCATATGGGTCAACCGTGTCCTGACACTACAACATTTACATTGCATTAATATGCGCTCGTGCTTCTTACATCTAACAAAATACGATGGCTGAGGATGCGTGAGTAGAATAAAATAATTATAAAATAAGACAGCTTTCCAATCCAGATTTTTTTTCTCTCTCCATCCCCACCATGTCTGAAGGCTAGCACACTGTCTGCTTCATTTCACACATCCATTTAATTATTCATGCACTGCAAAAATGAAGTTGTGATACCTGTCTGGAAAAAAGGAAGCTTTATATTCTCAAAATAGCACATCTAGAGGATCTAGAAAGGAAGATATTCAGAAATAATGGGATATAATTAATAAAATTGTGCCAAATACTTTAACAAATTAATGAAGCCCTTTCAAATAAGGATATGAAAGAAACGAGACTGACAGAAGTTTTGGTAAAAGAAACCAAAACAATCAAATGTCTTTTTGTGACATTCGAATATTGTTTCCCCCACTATTTTGTCTACTGACAGAATCATAAACAGAATTAATGGGATCAACATTATGAACAAAAATGTATGCCATTAAGTTATACACTGTATTATTTTTAGTTGACACTAGACAGCAATCCGAAGACACATAAATATACAGCAACCTCAATAATATATTTGGACATTAAAGTCATACTTACAAATTCAGCAATGAGAACAACTTGTTGCATTTATGTAGCCAATTTGATTTCATTTTCATTGAAAGGTGCAGTATGTAAGTTTGACACGCAGTGGTTGAACTGGATATTGCATTCCTGAATCAAAACAAAAACAAGGGCCGGTTGCCAGCTTAAGGATCAAAAGGAGAGTCTGACGATCGAGCCTAAAGGCTGATTTAAGTCGTGTTCTATGTAAAAGCAACGGCACGTGATAGAAGAAATATTTTTCATATTAAAAGGAGTTTTTGTTCTAACCAACATCTCGAATTGATATACTAAAAACTGCATTTCTTTATTTATTGCCATACTACTGAAAGCAGCAGCAGATAGTTTACCTCTGATCTTGAAAATAAATTTTTCCATTTGAAATGGAATTTTAGAGCTGTGACTTAAAACCAACACATAGTGATTTAGCATGTACATTTTAATAATGTTAAAGAGGTTTAATATGTATTAATTAGATTATAAACCTTACCATTTTGTGAGTGAGTTCATATTCTGTGCTTCTGAATGGCTGTATTTAAATTCCTGTCGTGTTTCGTCTGAAGCAAACAGCCAAATTGCTCATCACTGCAAATCTCATCACATAGTGTGTTGTTAGGACACAGGGTTTTACAATGTAACCTGCTCACCTAATGTTTACATTCGTAATATTTATATTACTTACTAATTAATAACCTCATGTGGAACTTTGAATCTGCATCACATTTCGGAGTCTGCTGCTGTCCACCGGAGGTCACATTTCGGTCACGGATGCATGCTTTCAGAGCCTGTCTGAATGAAGAAATAAAAATTTGCTGTTTTCCACCAAGGCAACCCGGGGTGCTGAAATATAATTGGCCAAACTTGGCATGTTTCTTAAATATCTGCAAACATAATATGGTATTTTTGGGCTTCAGAAGAGTCAAAAACTTGAATACAGCACCTTTAATGTGTTGATTTGTTGATTTTTTTTTTGTTATATGTTGACAATGACAATGCACACGCTCGACTTCAAATGTCAAAATACATTTTGGGCCTACTGTATATCATTCAAATACACCTTTAAGACATGAACAATACAATGACATTTGTAGTATGTACTTATTTCCATCTCATAGATATTGTCTTTAGTCACATTAAAGGTAAATATGTGAGTATTACCATAATTACGCGAAATAAATGCAATCTTTGCTAAGATCACAGACTTTCTTTAAAGAAAAATAAATCTATATTTGAAAACCCTCAGTCGAAGCGTTCTTTGGCAGATCTGGACAGAACCAGTGTTACTTTGAGGGCCAGTCTAACTTAGGTAGGACCATTTTAAAGTGCTGCATTTGACACGATTATTCACAAGAAGCTCTATTCTAAACTTTTAATCTCAGGCGAGGCTTTCTGAAATCTCTCTTAGCTCATATTCCTGTCAAAATGGAAGGAAAATCACTTTCGTCATGAACACTTGGCTGGATAAAGCTGAATCGTTTGACTTCTGACTCACCTTGCATGACTTCATATCGCTGTTCTTCATCATCAGTGTTCGTCTGAACCATCGCTGCCTACCTGTGCTAATTTGGCACAATCAACAAGTAGCACGGTTTAATTTGCTAACTTTATATTGACTACACAAAGGAAGAAACTCTACAGACAACGACACTGAGAACTATACTTCAGGACAAGATCTCGAGGAATTTCCTTTACCACGTAAATCCCTGGAAGTTGTGCATACTAAGGCTTGCTATCCTTTGATTGTAAGGGAACCGCGTCCATATTTATTAGCACTCAGGTTATTTCTGCTCAAGTTCTACCTGGTGTTCGTTCACTCGTGCTGTTTGTTGAACTCGTGTCAAGATCTGGCAGCTCTGAATCATACTGAAGGTCATTCTCATGCCTCATTCTTCACTCTCCTCCTCATCTCCTTTAGTGCCCTTGCTCCAGCGCTGGAAACAGTGGACGGTGGATGCCAGGAAGAAGCTGGCCATGATGGCGGCCACTGAGACAGAGATGCCCGAGAAGATGATGATGAGGAAATCGGTAAGAGTGAGCGTGATCTGGCACTCCCGAAAACTGTCCTGGGAGAGCTGGTTTAGAGGCACGCGGCGTCCATCCGTGGGCAAAGAGCACTCCATGCCATCTATACCTGTGTAGGAAGCACACAAACACTAACATTTAGTACAGTTTTGATTATGATCTGATAGGGGTAATGTGTAGAATTCAGAAAATTCCTTTTAGCGACATCAGTGGCCAACAGGTGAACTGCAGCCAACAATTTATTGCTTGTACTGTTTCATTCATTCATTTTCCTTAAGTTTAGTCTCTATTTCAGAGGTCGTCACAGTGGAATGAACCGCCAACTATTCCAGCATATGTTTTACGCAGCAGATGCCCTTCCAGCCGCAACCCAAAACTGGGAAACACCCATACACACTCATTCACATACACACTCATAGACTACAGACAACTTAGTTTATTCATTTCACCTATAGTGCATGTATTTGGACTGTGGGGGAAACGTGAACACAGGGAGAACATGCAAACTCCACAAATTCCAATTGGCCCAGCTGGGACCAGTGACCTTCTTGCTGTGAGGCAACAGTATTAGTAGTCTGTCTACTTAATATCTGTTGATATGCTTCTTCAACAGACATTTAACTGACTATAAGAAACTTTGTAAGTACATGTCAACTTACACTAACCCTAACCATAACCCTAACCCCAACCTAACAGTCTACTTATAATTTAATGAGAATTAGTTGGCATGTAGATGCTATGTAACTCAAATTCAACAAACGGACCATCAAAATAAAGTGTGACCAAAACTTCCTCTGAAGGTGAAAACGAAACAACATTTCTACTTGATCTAAGAATTTGAGATATTTCGACTAGAAAAAGGCTTTTTTGGCATTGTGATTGTTCAATTTCAGTACCTGAATACTATTAGACTCCCCAGAAAACGGTCAAAAAGAGCTATTCAAACTATATTGTGAAACTGCATTCAAATCGCAATATTGATCGCAGAAAAACAATATATTGCAATATCTAATTTTTCCAGTGTTGTGCTCTCTACTACAAGCCATTATATGTTTATGTTGTCTGATTATCTGACATCACTGGATTAAATAGAAGACTAATAAAACGGCATAATGACCATAATAGTCCAGCTTTATTAGTCTACATCAGACTGGACTGGGCAATTGCACTGTATGACCATTCAGATCAGATGGCCCAAATAGAATCCCTGGACTCATTCAAGACTTTTGAATTTACAGATGGAAAGGAAATGGCAGGGGGCTTATGATACGGCTTAAAATAGCTCTCATGTTTATTTATGCCACTGTTTGACCAAGACAGGAGGCAGATTGTCAGCACTCACTCATTTAAAATTGAAAAAAACAACAACACATGCACACACACACACACACACACACACACACACACACACACACACACAC
>CAIGQZ010032461.1:11352006-11362644 GCA_903798205.1 Danio tinwini | reverse complement strand
CACACACACACACACACACACACACACACACACACACACACACACACGCACACCCTGCTGATTCACTGCTGTGTGTTAATGACACTGAATCAAGGGCATATAAGACTCGGGCATGTCTACTGCACATAATCATGAAATCCACCGCGAGGAATATCTGACAACAGCTTTCAGCTGCGCAGAGAAATATGATCAACTGCCATTATAGAAATGTAAATGATATGTTTGTGTATGTGAGTAGATGTTTATAAGAGTGTGTTTAGAGTTTACACTGAGGAATCTAACGGTGGAAAAAAGGCATGTAAATGAGCAGAACATACAAATAAATAAGAAAGCAAAATAAATGAGTTCTGAGGATGATATCAGGGCTGCTTGTTTTCCTCTATGGCTGAACGCTTGCATGCAAGAAATAAAACAGCAGGAGCATTTCATAAGATCTGAAGATGATACAACAAGCAATGGGTTTTTTGGAGTGATTTTCTCTCTGGCAGTGAGAACGTGCAGTCTCACAAAAGAATAGGAGCGATGACATGTTCGCTTTCATTGCTTTTAACAGGCAGGTCATCTGATGCAGGGGAGCGCAAGGCTCTGTGTGGGAGATGTAACTATATCCAGAGCAAACTCACAGTTTGTGTGGGATATCTGCACAACGGCACAAGTGTGAATCTAGCTTCTCTCATTTTCACTTGCTCTATACTGTAAGACACTGCAAGCAATTTATATGACTTCATATCTTACAGAATATTACTATGTTGTGAATTTTAATAAAAATGCAAATAAGCCTGAGGTAAATTGCGCTTTATGACATGGCACGCTATCCTGCTGGAAGTAGCCATCAGAAGATGGGTACACTGTGGTCATAAAGAGATGGACATGGTCAGCAACAATACTCTGGTAGACTGTGGCATTGACATGATGCTCATTGGTACTAATGGGCCCAAAGTGTGCCAAGAAAATATCCCCCACACCATTACACCATCACCACCAGCCTGAACTGTTGATACAAGGCAGGATGGATCCATGATTTCATGTTGTTGACACCAAACTCTGACCCTACCATCCAAATGTTGCAGCAAAATTTAAGACTCATCAAACCAGGCAATGTTTTTCCATTCTTCTATTGTCCAATTTTGGTGAGCCTGTGTAAATTGTAGCCTCAGTTTCCTGTTCTTAGCTGACAGGAGTGGCACCCAGTGTGGTCTTCTGCTGCTGTAGCCCATCTGCCTCAAGGTTGGACGTGTTGTGCATTCAGAGATGCTCTTCTGCATACCTCGGTTGTAACAAGTAGATGTTTCTTCTTTTTTGGACCATTCTCTGTAAACCCTAGAGATGGTTGTGCATGAAAATCCCAGTAGATTAGCAGTTTCTGAAATACTCAGACCAGCCCCTCTGGCACCAACAACCATGCCACGTTCAAAGTCACTAATATAACCTTTTTTTTCTCCATTCTGATGCTCGGTTTGAACTGCAGCAGATCGTCTTGACCATGTCTACATGCCTAAATACCTTGAGTTGCTGTCATGTGATTGGCTGATTCGAAATCTGCAATAACAAGCAGTTGGACAGGTGTACCTAATTTTAGTCCCAGCTGGGTCAGTTGGCGTTTCTGTGTGGTGTTTGCATGTTCTCCCCGTGTTGGCGTGGGTTTCTTCCGGGTGCTCCGGTTTCCCCCACAGTCCAAAGACATGCAGGACAGGTGAATTGAATAAACTACATTGTCTGTAGTGTGTGTGTGTGTGTGTGTGTGTGTGTGTGTGTGTGTGTGTGTGTGTGTGTGTGTGAGAGAGAAAATTAGTGTGTATGGGTGTTTCCCCAATACTGGGTTGCAGCTGAAAGAGCATCTGCTGCGTAAAACTTATGCTGGAACAGTTTGCAGTTAATTCCGCTGTGGCGACCCCTGAAGTAGAGACTAAGCCAATGGAAAATGAATGAATGAATGATATTCTTCTGCTGTATCTCTGCTAATGGGTCAGTGTTTCACTTTTAAAGCAGAGTACAAAGCGCATACACACCCAGTGCAGGTTTTAAAATTTAAAAGTGGGGCTGTGGTCATCATGACTGATCAAAAAAGAAGCATATTGTGAAGTTATTTTACTCCAAGTAATAATGACGAGGCTTCATGTGACACAACATAAAACAGTACACCACTGATCAGTCAAAGAAAAACAGGCTCAAAAGAAGAGTATCAACAGTCTACACTAAGAAATGTAGATTTTTTTAAACAAAGTTTGTGCAATGTGTTATTTTTTGTTATATATTGTATATAATACATGTTTGTTTAATAATGTTCTATCGTTTTAATAAATGTAAAAAGAAATGATGTATATTTTATTTTATAATAATATTGAAGGTGATAAAAAAAATCACTATAAAATATTTAATTGAAGTATCGGTATCGATATCGATGATACTTGTCTTGCAATACTTGCACTGTAAAAAAAAATGCAGGGTTCCGCACAATTCATCCATGTTGTCTTAACAAAAATCAAGTTAATATAACAAATTTAAGTGGATTGAACATGAAAAAATAACTTTCCCTCTCCCCAAAATTCTAGAATTGTGTGGCTTAACTCATTTTAAACAAGTAGTTTAAACAAGCAGCAAAAGCCTTTTTTGAGTGTGATATCGAATCGGATAGAAAATAATTGGTATCACCCATTCCTACTGTTTCCGACTAAACAATGGCCTGGTTCAGTGGGCAATATGAGCAGTGCAAAACCAGTTCAAAGTGTGTAAATTAGTCATGTACTAGTGAATATAACAATCTGGTTGTGTGTACTGTACTGATGACAAAATATGTTGTGAGCTTAGGCATTGATCATGTTTTAAAGGGATGCTTATAATGTAAAAATTAAAAATCCATGTTGTCACTGTTTTATCTTATGAAGTACTGGTTGACTGTCACAAATAAGACTTCAATCTACCATAATAGTTCTTAAGTTAACTCAGAGATATATAAAAACATAATAAAATGCAGCCACTAATATGCTGTCAAATTTACAGCCGGATGTTTTAGATTTTGTTTTTTAAACTGACAACTATTAAAGTCTACGAATACATGTTAATTATTGGCCTCTGCCTCAGTCCTGACACCAGCCAGAGCTATGCGCTTTTATTATGACACTGAAACCCACTTTATTTTCTAGCAACTCTGTTCACAAACGATCATTTGAGAAAGGAAACATGTTGACTGGTAACCACAGCCGCTGATGACTGATCCGCTACACAGACCTTGAAGCTGTCAGGATATTATTCACAGGACAACATTAGTCTGAGATCTGCTCTGCTGCCATTAGTCACTAGTCCTCTGTGACCTCTGTCTCTAACACTGACATGATGCTCAATGCTCCTGTTGAACAGAGCTTCAGCATCACAGATCATGTGTTTCTACTGGCTGATTAGAGATATTGGTAACACTTTACAACAGTACATGAATAATGATGTGCTAATATGTAAAAAATAAACATTATTATGAATAATGATGAGTTAATGCATGAGCTAATCATGAACTAACTTAAACTCAAGTGACTCTTGTTGTGTTTAACGTGTGAACAACAGCTAACTTAACTACTTGTTAATACACGATTGTTTGTTAATTAATGTGTTAATTACCACATTAGTTTATGCTTAATTTAACCATCATGAACTTATGATGTTAATGTATAATTATGTCATGACTTTACTTGGAGGGGCACATCATCTTTACCCATTCTTAACTACTCATGAACTCCAGTGCGTTTACACTGAATAACAATAGGCAAGTGTTCAGTCAACATTAACATGAACAGTTTCAACACAGGAGGTCATGAGTAGTTAAAGATAAATTCATGGTGATGTGCCTCTCCAAGTAAAATCATGACATAATTATACATTGACAGCTCATGAATTTATGTTGGTTACATTAAGCTTAAACTTAAATCTTAATTAATAGATTAATTAACAACATGTAATAACAAGTATTAAGGTAGCCATTATTTACTCATGAACTCATGTTGTAATTAAATTTAGTTCATGATTAGTGCTCATGTTAACTCATCATTAAGTCATAATAAAGTAATGTTTAGTTTACATACTGACACATCATTATTCATGTTCTGTTATTGTGAAGTGTTACCGAAATTTTAAAGGGGCAGTTTACCCATAATTGAAAATATTTTAATTGAGTCATTATTTAGTCACTCCCTGCTTGTTCCAAGCTTGTTTGAGTTTCTTCCTTTTGTTAAACACAAAATAAAATATTTTGAAGAATGTTTGAAATATGGTCATTTTGGTGAACTAAAAGACTAAAACAAAAAAAATATATAATCAATGAAAAACTAAACAAAACTAAAAGCAATCACTGAAAACTAACTAAAATAATATAATAATTAGAAAATAAATAATTAATAAGCACTCATTCTGTGACAGAAAATCTGACCTGTGACTGTTTAAATAAACAGCCAAACACATCAATCAAGCATATTATTATACACTCTTAGAAATAAAGGTACACAAGCTGTCACTGGGGTGGTACCTTTTCAAAAGGTACACATTTGTACCTAAAAGGTCCATATTAATATCTCAAGAGTACATATTGTTACCTAAAAGGAACAAAAGTGTTCTTTTTAAAAATTGCAGGTATTAATATATACTTTTGAGGTACCAATATGGACACTTCAAGTACAAATGTGTACCTTTTAAAAAGGTACCACCCCAGTGACAGCTCACGTACCTTTTTTCTGAGAGTGTATAAACCTTTTTTTCTATATAAACAAATAAAGACATTAAACAAAGCATTTATAAGTTCATAATGATAAACTAGAAATACTAAAATGGAAACTAAATATATAAATACTAAATTTAAATTTATAAATATTTTTTTTTGTTCACAAAATAAAAACTAAACTAAAAGTAAAACTAACAAAACCATTAATAAAACAAACTAAAGTAAAAGTGAAATTTATATTAAATGTTAAAATAGTATTGAGATTAAAAACTCATTTAAAAAGCAAAACTATAATAAACTTGTCAACTTTTTTTTTTGTTTCTACTATAATATCAATGGTTACCGGTCTTCAACATTTTTCAAAATATCTTAATTTAAGTTTTAAGTTTTGAAACCACTCCGGGCGAGTAAATAGTGAGCTTATTTTCATTTTTTAACTATCCCCTTAAGCAAAAAAATAAAACAATAACTTTTTCCATAGTGTAGGCCTGTTTTTGTGAAAAATGGCAACCTTCCAAGATAAACACTTGCAGTAAATTTCCTGCAGGTACCAGGCAGAAAATGTTGATCTGATTAACTCACAGGTGAAAGGACTGGGGGAAGTCGAGCTCAGAGCAGGTGGGAGGATGAATGATGCTGGAGCTAATCGTAAACAGTGGAAAACACTGCAGTGCTGCATACTTATTAAAATCAGTGTGATGCACAAAATAAACAAGTTTCTGCTGTATTCAATTAGCCAAAATGTAATGAAATAATTATATATTTAGACATCCTTGTTTTTGTTTTCTATTATATTTTTGTACTGACAAATAATTAAGCTAGCCAGTCTAAAAGCATACAAAACCCATAGCAGTATTTAAAATATATTTAAATATTATTTTCGGGTGTCAAGTACATGTCTGTGGACTGAACATGACCTCACTCACTTAAAGGTTTGCATTGTAAAGGCCTGTTCACTCCAAGCACAATATTTAAATATAACAAATATATTTGCGTCCACACTGACGAACAATAAAAAAGGTGTCAATTTTAAGTTTATGCTTTTTATTAGGCATTACCCTCGTGTGACCTCAGATGTCCTCAGTGTGCTACTACAGCATCTGAACAGTGAATCGTTATTTAAAAATGTAGTAATTTAATCAAATAAATTTAGTGATCGTAGTCAGTGTTGTGGAATTAAACAAAGCTATTTCACTGCAATTCCTAATTTTTTGATTTAGGGTGCTTTCACATCTGTGGTTCGGTTCATGTGGTCTGGACCACGGGCAACAAACAATACATTGTACCATTTTCTGCCAGTTTTGGGTCCTTTTCACACCACACTGATTGCTTTGGCTTGTCCAGTTAAAAAGAACCAAAATGCAGTCATGTGACAAAATCCACGTCACTCATTTGCCAGATGTTATTAAACATATTTCCTAAACTGCTTTTCGATTGGTCAGAATTAACGTGCGGGAAAATGCCAATGGAACTCCCGCAAGTAAACAAACCAGCAGACACAAAATGTCACTTTTTACCATAGACTGTGCTGCGCTGGCTGATTGTATCGCTGGTCATAGTACACTATATAGTTTGTTTATATCCCTTTAGACAAAGTATACATTTCAAGAATGAAGCATGACTGTAGCTGAAAAACAATGTTTTAATGCATTGCAAGCGGCGAAGGCGCATCGCAAGTCACTTCAGTAGGAGGCATGAATTAATTTAGCTAAACTGTTGTTGACAGCGCTTTACCAACAATTTTAAACAGAGGGGAGGGGGGGGGGGGGGGGCATTAACTCATAGATCAATGGTAATATTTCCGAAAGATGACCATGTCGAAGTTAATTAAATTAATTAATGCCTCCTCCTGAAGTGACTTGCTTGTTTATTTTTACAAAAAATACCTCAGCATTATAGCCCCAGCCTTGTGCTGTGTTTCCGTCATTTTTCTGACAAGTGCTTCAGCAATCTACATGCTTACAACGGGGGATTCATCGGCTGTTTGTTAAAGGAAAGATCAGATATTACGGGAGTTTTTCGGGAGAAATAACAAAATGGGAGGGTGGTGAAAGATCTCTGAAATACGGGAGAATCCTGGAAAAAACGGGTGTGTTGGCAGGTATGCTCACACATACACTCTGACTACTTCAAGACTACTTCAAAATTGTTGATAAGCTATGGTGGGCATTTCTCTCTGTTTCACGCTGAACACAGTCAAACAATCACAACAGAATGGGTCATTGGACAGATTAGCAGATTCGCATCATGCTAAGGAGGGGTTTGGGAACAAATGAATCACTGAACTTTTCATATGGGAGTCTTTGGGATAATTAGGTAAAAATAAATGTATATTATAAGACAATAAAAGTGTTTTTTGATCTTGCATGCATATCAGCCATTTTTTAATGCATAATAGCGGCTCTTTAAATATGATTTTCTTCTTCATCTCTAAGAAAGAGACTGCATGTTAATGTATTTATTTCCACATAAGATTAAAAAACAAGTGTAAATTGTGAGCTTGGACAGTATAAGACATACATATGTGTATCACTGGAGGGCGACGGAGATCAATGACCTGTATTTATATTCACATTGCTTCATCGCTCTGCCAACTTTAGACACTGGCCTTTGGCACTTTAAGAGCCTGTTCTCTCAGCTTGATTAATGTTGCTTAAAACTTCCTATATACCTGCTCGAGGTATAATTTTTTTCTTCTACATTGGTTCAGCACTGTGCTGGAGAGCACAGGCTGTGTTCAGAAAGAGAGGAATTAATCAATACTCAGTGTGGCAGGAAATATTCTTGACCTCGGCTCATCGTGACCTGGTTA
Source organism: Danio tinwini (assembly GCA_903798205.1). Taxonomy (NCBI): domain Eukaryota; kingdom Metazoa; phylum Chordata; class Actinopteri; order Cypriniformes; family Danionidae; genus Danio; species Danio tinwini. Next base: position 11,355,130 of record CAIGQZ010032461.1, on the reverse strand, counting down.
CGGTTCAGAAATGATTTATTTCTGTCACAGGTTACTGTACTCGAACGGGCGGCCTGCTGTATGGGAGCTACGTTTTGTGGAAATTAGGTTTCTGAAATTTCAATCATATTTATGCATCCTTGGGTGCAGACCGTGTGTCACGGTTCAAGGAGATTTTAAACACAGTTTGAGATTTATATGATGTGTTTGAAGAGGAAAGTAAGCAGAATTGACCTGAAAAGCAGGTGGAAATTTGCAAATATGTTTGTTTTTCTGAATGTGGAGTTACATTAATTTAAAGGAACAGCTCTAGTAAAAATGGTCTGATTGATACTGAAGTGTCAGTGTGTTCTCATAGCATAAAAATGTAAGCTGAAAAGTGGAGCAGCTAATATTATTCAGAGCCTTTAAAGGGGAGTGTTTGATTTTATTTAGAACATTTAAAGGGAAAGAACCTTTTTAAAGGCAAAGAAAATGTTGATAATGATTTTTAATAAATAAATACAAATAAATAAATACATGTACTAAAAACGCAGTCTTGTTTCAATACTATATATTGATCACACTTTATTTTAAGGCACAATTCTTACTATTAATAAAGCATAAACCATGACTTTGCCCTTTAAATGTATTAATATTTATTAAGGTAGTAGATGGGTCATGTATTAGGTAGGATTAGAGATGTAGAACAAGATTATGCAGAATATATTTATAATATATTTATGCGTAATCTTGGTGTTCTCCTGGACTCTTAGCTTAGCCTGAAGCCTCATTTTAAACAATTAAATAAAACAGCCTTTTATCATCTTAGAAATGTAGCCCACTTATGTCCTTTCCTCTCAAGGCCGGACGCTGAAAGACTTGTCCATGCTTTTATCACGTCTCGTTTGGATTTTTGCAATTCTCTGTTTGGTGGGTTACCAGCTAATTCTCTCAAGATTCTTCAATACATCCAAAATTCTGCAGCACGTGTGTTGACACATACATCATCTTGGTCTCACATCACTCCTGTACTCCAACAGCTTTACTGGCTGCCCGTCAAGTCTCGTATTGATTTTAAGACATTGATTTTAACATATAAAGCGGTTCATGGTTCTGCTCCAGGTTACATTTGTGACTTGATATCCATTTCCTCTACCTCTTGCTGTCTACATTCTGCATCGGGTCCTACTCTGTTTCAGCCTCGTTGTATCAGCACCATGGGAGCACCAAAGGCGTTCTCTTTCCGTGCACCCAAACTGTGGAATGCTCTCCCCACAAACATTAGGAATGCTGGCTCCTTGGACTGTTTTAAGAAGCTACTTAAAACTCATCTTTTTAGGACTGTTTTTAATTTGTGATATCTCTTTTTTTCTTACTGTGTTTTTTGTATATTTCATTGTTTTACTGTGCTTTGTTGTTTTTACTTTTTTGTAAGCGCTTTTTGATTATTTATAAAGTATAATAATAATAAATGTCAGTTTGATCTTTTACAATTATTTCAATTTAAAATAAATCCTTAAGAATTATTCTAAAGCTTTGATTTGATGATCAAGAACCATTTCTTATTATGTTAAAAAAAGTTGTGCTGCTTAAAGTTTTTTTAACTTTAGACATATTTTAGATAGAATATTTTATTTTTCCATTTTTTTAAGAATAGAAAGTACAAAGAAACACAATTTATTAAAAAAAATGTTTTGCAATATTATAAAAGTTGCTTGCTTATTTACTCTTATAATATATATTTATTATTTTAAATATAACAAATGAAATCCAACTTAGTCCAAGTAATGCATTCTAGCTGAATAAAACTACTAATATAATAAAAGTATTTATTTTAAAAAAAATCTGACAGACGCCAATCTTTTGAACAGTAGTGTACATACAGTAACTTGTATACAGCAAGTGAAGGCTACGAGTAAAATGCAAATGTGTATAACCACCTCCAAAAATAAATGATGACACCATATAGTTAATACATTCATATTTAAGTATATTACTATGCAAAAAAATAACAAATAATAATAATTAAATAAATTAATGTTTTAAATAAAATTATACAACTTGCCACATTTCTTATCCTGTCAGTCTTTTAGATAAACTACAAAACATACTGTATGAATAAGTGCATGTTTAAGCTGTAAGCCTTCAGGTTCAAAGTACATTTAACCTTAAGTACATCTTAACACTGTGAACACTGTAAAATAGGTAGTATTTTCACACGGTCAGCTGAAAGCAGAGCTGTGAACACTCAAAGCGGTCAGATTGCTGGATAGCGTTAAGAGGCCCAGAGGAAAACTATCACACTCGCCTGCTTTTAATGAGAAGATCTGAGACAAGCTGTGCCTAGACTGTGTCAGGCTCGCTCTCCTGAGTGTCAGAAGATAGTCTTCTGTCTAACACGCATTCAGGAGAAATGAGATTAATCACTCAGATTTACTCTGACCTTTTAACAAAATATGTTTCCGCTACAGGGAGTAAACCTGATTCTGTCAGTTTTTAACATTTCACCTGACACTGTTATATACCTGAGGCTATTTCTTTACATTTTTTTTAATAATACAAAACTTTCATTTCTCAAAACTGAACGTTTATGAGTGAGACAAAAAAAAGCATGCTCATATTCTTCATCAAGGATTTTTGAAGGCCCAAATTTATTTCTTTCATTACAATGTTTTACTTCACAAATTCATGTCTTATAATTAAATGTAAATTAGGATGAATGTTATTTTCTCAGGAAACTGAAAACAATAGAGAATAAGAGTGCAGCTTTGTTGAGAGCTGGTTGATTTAAAATAATAATATAACAGACTGCCTTTTACAGATTTAGTTTTATAGTAAGGTGTCAAAAGCAAAGGGTATATAGCTATGATTGACAAAAGATTTTAATCACAAATGCATCGTCTAAACCAAGGGTGCCCAAACTTGGTGGCCGGTGTCCTGCAAAGTTTAGTTCCGATCCCAATCAGACACACCTAGACTAGCTAATCAAGCTCTTAGTAGGCTTTCTAGAAACATCTGTGCAGATGTGTTGAGCCAAGCTAGAGCTAAATCTACAGGACACTAGCCCTCCAGGATTAAGTTTGGGCACCCCTGGTCTAAACAACCAAATTTGTTAGATGGATGGATGGATGGATGGATGGATGGATGGATGGATGGATGGATG
>CAIGQZ010032461.1:11316728-11343818 GCA_903798205.1 Danio tinwini | reverse complement strand
AATAATAATAATAATAATAATAATAATAATAATAATAATAATAATAACGTATTACTGTTTATTTACAATGGAACAGCTCTAGATGAACATATTTAGCAATTTAGGGATTTTGGGGGGGGGTTCACATCCCAATGTTGACAGGTATGACCAAAGACTGATGTGTATGCTTTTTTAGATCTCAAATTTCTCTTGCGAGTGCCATTCACGCCTGCTCTTCTCGCTGACTGATAATACAACCCACCACCCTCCCTAAACCCAACCGATAGTGTTTTCAAAACCACCAACTGCCCAGCCCACCACCTTCCCTAAACCCAACCAACAGTGTTTTCAGTGTTTTAATTTGCATGTCATTTGTGAACACTGCCTGTATTACATTACTGTTGGATCCATTAATATAGTTGGTATTTCATCTTTTAGTTTCAATTTCTCTGAAAAGTCAGCATCAAATTGTTTCTTGTTTGAAAATGAATCTAAAGTAAAATAAAACAAACAAACAGCATCTTACTGACAAGATCTGGAACATTCTTTTGTACAGTATCATTACACTGAGACATATTGTCACTAAAGACAAACTGAACCCATTATAATGTGTGATTTTGTCTGCACTGAAAGCAGCACAATGGATGAAGCCCTTTTTATTTCTGATGTACCTCAAGTACCTCACTACTGAAGGCATGAAGGTGAAAGGATTTGCAATGTGATGCAACAATGGACATAAGCAATATAGAGTTACTTACAGTAGAATCACAAGAAAGGCCAGGCAAAAACTGGTATTTCACAAATTGGTACAACCTACACAAAATCTTGAAATCCTTAGGGGCATTGCGATAATTTTGTGGCTTGAGCAAACATTGCATCTTAACTATTTCCTCCCATCTAGTTACTTTTGTAAATTGGTTGCGAGAGCTAAAATGCAATGATGGCTTTTCTATGGAGGCAGACCATCATCACTATTACTGAGACACAATCCAAAAGGCACAGCTCTTACAAATATCTTGTACATTTTTTCTTTTTATGACCCTAAGAACAATTGGACTCACAAAATCCTGGAGGTACAGATGTGTAACAGGCAAAGCAACGGTGAAACAGTCAACCCATGCTCATCATGGATACATACCCCTGTATACAGTTCTGGAGAGAGTGAAATGTGTCCCAGGAGGTAGTTTTTTTTGTTGAAGTTTTTGTTTTCGCAAATCCACCAGAGGCCGGTGTGTTTGCTTTTTCAGATCTCAAATTTCTCTTGCGAGTGCCATTCGTTCCTGCTTTTCTCACATAAATCCACCAGAGGCCGCTGTCACTGACTGACTGACCAATAACCCCACCCACCCCCTTTCCTAACCCAACCGATAGTGTTTTCTAAATTGGTACAACCTACACAAAATCTTGAAATACTTAGGAGTATTGCTATAATTGTGTGGCTTGAGCAGATATTGCATCTTAACTATTACCTCTCATCTAGTTACTTTTGTAATGATGCCTAATGCCTAATTAGTTGCCTTTTCTATGGAGATGGACCATCATCACTATTACCGTGCATTCACACGGGGCTTCAGCGTCAACGCTTGACAGAGGGCGTGTCCGAAGTTGGGGCTGATGCGATCATCATAGCAGCATCAGCGTCCGCAATTGGCTATTGTCTGAGCTGGGGTATTTGCATAAAGCAATCTGATTGGCTGACGCTTCCGTTAGCTTTTAAAAAGTTGAGAATTTCCCAACTTTTGCAGCGAGCAACGCCACTGAAATGGTGCCGAAGAATCCACAATGCAGTTCAGCAACACCTGACACCTTTGAATAAGAAGCATTGACGCTTATGCCCCGTGTGAATGGGGCATTACAAAGACACAATCCAACAGGCACAGCTTAGTTTCAATCAGGTTTGGACTATTATGAGAAATGTTTAAAATATGAAGAATGTTTTTGTAATAGTAAAATGACCTTTTATATGTCAAAACTTAAAGTATATTTTTCCCGAATGCATTTTTAGGAAAGTTGCAAGCCATTTTTGATCAATTTTACAGCCCTATAAAATTTCTGCTTTTAAAAATAAAACAAAATAAAAGCATTTAATTCATTTTTAATCTTCATGTGTTCATGTTTTAGCACCATTTCAATGGACGTAGGTTTCATCAAAAACATTTTTGACAAAAAATAACAGATTTTTTTTTGTTCTCAAAACAAACTGCATTTTCACTTTTACTAATTGTCCTGTAACTCATTCTAGACATGAACTAGGGCTTTCCTTGCCATAAAAACACCTAGAAAACTTTGCCATAAAAATATGTTGCCAGTAAGAAATGACCAAGAAATTACCTTAATGTTGTTAAAGCTTCATCATCGTACATACCGCCAGCTCATTTAAAGTAATTGCTGGTAAACATCTCATCTTTGGGAACAATTTAGTGCTAAAGCTCTGAGATCAAATCAAATATGAATTGCATGCTGCAACGTAGCCCAGAGAAACAGTGAGAGGATAATCTACAGTAATATTTTCTGCTTCTAATCCAACAGTTTCTCGCCCTTATCATTTTTCTCATGCAACTTAAAATAGACAGACTGATAGTTCCTGCTGGTGGGAAATCCATCTTCTCATTAAGGGGATAATCCACGGTGAGCTCTGATAATGCAGATATGCATTCCCCAATTGTGTCTCTGACCAACGGAAAACATCTCGGGCGAGATCAGGGGTTCAGCAGGAGAGTTCAAGAAGCTAATAAACCATTCCTCTGATATGAGGAGAGAAGCTATGATGCTCATTTGATTTAAAACTCAATTTTCCTACACCTCGAGGCAAAATATACTGTTTCAGTACGCACACTATGCTCCTTCTCCAGAGAATTTACTATCGCACTCTTGGACTAGATATTCAATGCACCAAATATAATGTGCGGTATTCGAATCAATAATTTCAGCAGTAGCTGATTAGATCACAACACGTCAATCACTAAATCTAAACGAATTAGCGTGATACTGTCATTCCTCATTTTATCGTAAGTGAAGTCTGTTGCTAAATAGATAAACAGCCTGTTAGGACTTGCTGTCCAAGCATGGTCCAGCCATGTGTTTATGCCCGCTCCAAAGGTCATTCTAGGCTTTTTGTAGTTATAACCAGCTGCTCTCTGACTTCCTCGAGCATTAAGAGCCCAGTGATGCAGAAATAAGTGAAAAACATGAGGTGAGATGCATGCTTCTAACTCAATTTTGAAGTGCATCTTTGGTGGGCCTGTTGGCGGGTAAGCCAGAGGCTTGGCTCTGTTTTTGGCTCCCCGTCTGCTGCTGACGTTGATGCTGATGTGAGCTTGGCTCCCTTCTTTCATAGATTTCATTATTACTCCATAATGACTGCTTTGAAAGCCTGTGATAAATTTATTTGCTGGAGCCACTGAGGGATCTCATATTTTACCCATGCAGTGCGCAAACTTCTTTTCAATGACCAAATGAAAACTGAAATCAAATAAAAAGTGAAAACAGCATAGTGAAAGGATAATCACAACATAGGCTCATTCTGAAAATGTAGCCCTATATACAATTCTGGAGACCGCAAATTATGTTGCCAGAGGTATGTGTAGCTGCATTTCCATTCCTTTTTGGGCTTGCCAGTATGAACAGCCTTCCTGCTGTAACCAGTTTGTCCCGTTAGCTCGCCATGTACGTCAGCGGACTTGAGACGCAGAAAGGAGTTGACCATGACGACGGGGTTCGAATCCGGTGATGAACGGTTCCATAAAGCGGGTAAGACAAATACAGAATCCCAAAAATAAAATAAACAAGTAAATATGAGGGTGAGAATGTGGTAAAATCTGAAAATGTGGTAAAAATCAGACGAGGGCTTTTCTTTTTCTGGATTGCTTTTGAAAATTGTAGGTTGGGTTTAGGGAAGTGGGTGGACAGGTCAATCGATAAAATTGGTTGGGTTTAGGGAAGGAGGAGGGTGGGTCAGTGGATTGGTCGGTCAGTCAGTCAGTCAAATAGCGGCCTCTGGTGGGTTTATGCGAGTACAGCAGGCACAAATCTATTCAGCTAATTTCGTGGTCTGGTGGGAACACTTTTGGCTTAGCTTAGCATAAACAATTGAATTGGATTAGACCATTAGCATCTTGTTCAAATCTAATAATTTCCCAATTTAAAGCTTGATTAAGTACATTTTTCACGGCATGCAGCTCTGTGTGAACACTGAAGGAAAATTGCCGGAAATAACTCATTCACGCTTAGAACGTGCTGACGTGAGACCTCTACTCCAGCAAATCAGAACATTCAGACACATTCACATCCGGGCTGTTTAAGAAAATGAAACCCTTTGAAAAATTTTCCAGTCACATTTAGCTGCTAGATGTTAGTCAGATAACATTTCTAAATTCCTTCTTAATGCCAACTGTGTAAAAAAGTATTGCTAAAATTATTATAATAAACCTCTGTTAGTTTACCTTCAAGCTCTGCTTCAGTTGCTTGACGTGTGCGGCAACACACACACGTTATGTACATCTCGACATGTGAAAGTGTTCCTCCATATGTTTTTTTATCGAAATTGTTCCCAAAACTTACTTATTCATCCACAGAATTTGTAATGTAGTCAAATGTGTAAACATTTAGCTGCGCTTCACACTTTTGCCTTTGGATGTCTTTGGGACAGAGCAGCTGCATGAATGCTAAAGCTTTAAATAAAAGTGAAATCATGAACAAAAGCCCAACCCCTTCTATGTTTACAAATACAAGCGCAGCCATTTAGAGCTCATTTCTGGTTAATTATGTTAGAATTTACCAGTATTTTGGAATGTATGTGTGAATGGTCTTTTCCAGAAAAATTCCGGAACATCCTTGTCTGTGTGTACAGCGCTTTTTTTAAACATACTGGTGAAGTCGTCCTGGAAATTTTCTGGAAAATTTCTGCATATATAGCGGTATCACTGTGGGAAAGGGGCTATGGAAAATGGTGGAAAATGAAAAGTAGTTTTTTTTCTAGGTTAAAACAGTATGGCTAGGAACTGTATTCTCATTCTAGTGTAATAATCAAAGAACTTTGCTGCTATACCACGGCTGCAGCAGGCGCAATGATATTACACAGTAGCTTAAAATGATCCCCAGCTAAGTAACAGTGCTGCAAAATATTGCAACTGGTGCAGCAGCAAAGTCCCTTGATTATTAGTATGGAATAAGAGTATAGTTCCTAGCCATTCTGACCTACAAAATAGCGACTTATCATTTTCCATCAGTACACAGTGTAACTACAGAAGAGTCCACGTTTACATAAGAAAATTGTTAAAACACTTTTTTTTTTTGAGCGAGATGCTAATGGTGTAATCTGATTCAATGATTTATGTTAAGCTAAAAGTGCTCCCAGATTCAGAGATTGGTTCAATTAATTAACTTGAAAAAATCTACCTATTTATAAACACAGTGGAGTGTTCCTTTAAGAGGATACATTTCACAAGGCTCTTTTATTAGGCGTTGAGTGGTTACTCCACATGAGCAGCTCTTAACTTCTCCTTGCAGTAAAGTAAGGTCATGTTCATATGTAAACAAACAGCACCAGCAGCTCAGCTAAATGACACATAATGAAGCTCTGGGACTGTGTAGTGTTTGCCCATTAGATATAATGTTTGCTCAGAGTTATCTATTTTCCATTTTATCCACAGAGAAATGATGACTTGGTTTGTATAAACAATTTCAAGTTGTAAATCTCCCATTCCTCTTGCAGAATAATCTAGCATGCACATATATAGCGTGAGATAAGATCCTTTTATTTACCATTTGATTTATGAGTTTATGCTGCTTGTGGGTTTGCTACATTATAACAATATTCATTTAAGCAGGATGAAACTGCTTCAAAGGAAACATTGTTAACTATGTGTTGAAGAATATAAATTGGTAATGACCAACATTATTGGTAATAATGTTGTGATCTGTTTTTGTATATTATATCAGCTATTATATTTGGTAAAAACGTGCAAAACCACTGATGTGACTGCTATTCAGTCACTAGAGAAATTTATGTTTTGCTTTGAGTAGCATAAAACAGGCATCCATAGAGGGTAAATGTTGCTTTCTAATATTTTTTTGTAGATGAATGTCAAATAAAATGTCCAGTGGAAATTCCCCTGCTTCATTCTCCATCATTATCTATTTCACAGAGCAACGCTGAGCTTTATTTGCCAGACAATGAACTGAATCTCTGTATAAGCTGATATTTTCTTCTATTGTGACCCTTCTCCTGGGAATGGGGATCTTTAATTTTCTCTCTCTCTCAGTCTCACAAATATGTTTTATGACTAGTCTAAGACTAGAGATTACACCAGAAAATGTATCCTAGAACAAGCAGATTTGTATGTACTGATCAGCCTTTACAAAAACATACTGTGATATATATATATATATATATTTATGGACCGTAATTCATTGCACAATATTGTTGTGGTACAATTGTTATTGTTTAAAAATCATTACCATAGTATTATATTTAAAAATACATCATCATATTATGGATCATCATACATTTGGTATCTTAAAATGACAACCCTACATTTCTAAAACCTTACTCATCTTCAATGTGTGCCAAATGTTAAAGAAACAAGGTAGATATTTTCAAGAATATTTCAACAGCTTTTGACTATTATGGAAAAGTCAGGGAAATCCAAAACCACAAGAGACCCCACTGACCTCCACTATATTAACAAAAACACAGAGACATTCTTCAAATATCTACCAGGTTGCAGAAAAGCATGACATTAAGTGGAGTAAATGATGAAAGGATATATATTATTGAGTGAGCTATCCCTTTAACCTCTGTGAACCCAAGCACAGACAATTAGATTAGCATTAACAGATTATTTCCATCACTGTAACCCTAATGAACAGCAGAACAGCATCACAGCAAGAGACGACTTTGATGAAAGTTCCCATATAAATAACATGTCTTTAACCAACTGATATCAGGGATGCCATGCTCGAGCACGCTGGCCTGGCAGAATGAGCAGGTGTTTGGTATGCATAATGCGTATATAGTACACAAACACCATTCCCATATGGAATGCAAAACGTGAGCTTTGTAGAGGATAAGGGCATCACTGCATACTTAGAGGGGTCGCACAATGTTTCAGTGCTGTCCTCATTTATCTATCTTTACTCTGGAAATCCCTTATAGTCATTGTGGGGGTGGGAGAGAGAGAGCTAAATTTAGATCAGAGGAAGAAGTCCCTTGTTTAATCTGAAGTAATATAAATAGCAAAGAATCTTGTCATACAGTAACATTTATGCAACACCAAGACCAGATTCAACAAGCTACAATAACTGATGTCAAATTCAAGAACTTACCATTGGGAAGCTTGTGACTGTTTTCCACCAGCCAGGTGAACAGGTTGGCAAAGTTGCAGTTGCACACCCAAGGGTTGCCCTCTAACTTTACTACACGGAGGGAGGGCAGCTGGCTTAGGGTGCCCACCTGTAGCCCGGACAGGGCATTTCGTTCTAGTTCTAGTTCACGCAAAGAGGTAAGACCCATGAAAGCATCTTCATTCACCATGCTCAAGTATGGGTTGTTGCTCAATCGCAACTTAATTAGGCTCCTTGACTCTCCAAAAGTCCCTTTGGGGATCTCCGTCAGGTTGTTGCACCCAAGGTCCAGAAAAACCAGCCTGGAGGAAGTGCTAAGAGTCCCTGGCTCAATGTTTGAAAGTGAGTTGTTGCGAAGGTCCAGGTAGACCAGGTCGCTGTAGAGCACAAGGAAGTCCGAAGGAATCCGCGAGATCCAGTTGTCCGCCAACAGCAGCCTCCGTACGTCCAAAGGGATCTCGTCCGGAAGACGGATAAGTCCGCGCCCACTACAGTCCACAGTGTGAGGGTCTGGGCAAAGGCAAGTGGCTGGACAGTTTTCCCCTTGAGTCAACAAAGTAAAGGAGAGCAAGGCGAGGACAGGCTGGAGCCGGTAGACACATAGCAACATGGTCAATAAAGAAATGGAAAAGAGAGGGAATAGGGTCAGGGGTGAAGGGATGAGGGTCAGAGGGCAGGAGATGAGGAAAGGGGAAGGGAAGGGGAAGTCGAGAAGAGAATTAGAGGAATCAGTGCCAGTGCAGGAGCATCCTGCTGTCCTGGGCAAGAAATCTCAAGACTTGCACATAGAGCAGCTCGAGAAAGATGTGCACGCTGTTTTCCGAGAGATCATGTAGCAAGCAGCCCTGGAGTGAGGAGCAGACCGCTGGCTTTGAAGGCACGAGGGGAGGAGAGATAGCGAGCTGTGGGAGGGAGTGCCAAAGCATGAGAGACTGAGGGAAAGGGGTGGAGAAATCAGCAGACAGAGGTAAACAGAAACCAGAAAGGCAGAATGAGTGGAAAATCCGAGGCACGGACAGATTGGCAGCGTGGAAGAGGAGGGGGGCTCTTCCAGCCACTCTCTCGCAATTAACCCACGCTTGATCAAATCCTGGCAGTCTGACACAAAAGGATTCAGCATAGAGAGGCTCGGTCATGGTGAGCAAAGAGTGAAATTGATGTATCCCTCCATTTGTCTCTCAGCTGAGCGCTGGAATGACTGCTCGAGCGGCGGCTGTGAACATGACCCTTGGCACTTCGGAGCCGTTGTAACTGAGCTGTCATGGTCCTAATGAGGAGAATTCCCACAAAGAATGAGGTGCAGCGGTGTCCTCTTTCCCGCTCTCTTTTTTCTCTTCTTGTCTCCCTTTGGTCTGGCTCCTGCGCGCTGTGCGATGCCCAGGCACGACTCTGTCTGATGAGAGGTTGTATAGCACGGTTTCGCAGCTCTGTTGCTATGGTGAGGAAATCCAAATATCCACACGAAGTTGTCTGCATGCAGATTAGAGACAAGCGTGGGGAACGAGGGAAGTCTACCAGCATGCTGGCTCATGGACTCCAGTGCTTTTGTCCTGTGTTGTCTTTGCTGTATAATGTGGAACGATGAGTCGACCATGCACTCAACACATGATGTCATTTCCTAGTGAGATAAATGGTCACACAATTACAACAAATTCTACATGCATTCATGTTTTTGTGTACTTGAATTATTATATAACCTCCTCCACAATTTTAAAATCTATCCCGTATACCAACAAATCTAGAAAAACATTTGGTCCAGCATAACAGATTCTAGTAATTCTCTCAGCTTGACCTTCATATGACATAAATCGATTTCAAACCAGTCCCTGATTTTTTTCAAAGAAAAACACACACTATTCTTGTTTTATTGTATTTTACTTAGGCAGATGTCAGTGCCACAGTTTATTAGGGAACTTTCTAGAAGCAAAGGGCACGTCTTCTTTCATTTTGCTTTCGTCAGGCAGTTCACTCAATCATTGCTGCTTAGTAAAGGACAGTGGGGAGGAGCTAGACAGAGTCACACACAGCTCCATCAGCATCACCAGACAGGTAAATGGAATTAGGAGAGCAGAGTTTGGTCACAACATAAAAAAATGGAAAAATTACAATAATCGTACATGTATAACATGGCACAATGGGGTCACAGTGATATCTAACAGTGGATTTCGATAAGCCGTGACCCAGAGTGAATACTGTAATTTAAAGCTCACTGCTTAGTGCACTCGACCAGAATAAAGGCAGGCTTTAAAACTGACACTGAGAAAGACATTCTCTCTCTGCCAGTTTCGCCTTGAACACAATGATCTTAGCTACCTTTTTTTTTGCATAAAAAAGGAAGATTTAAATATGTCATATTAAAATATATTGCATGTGTTTATCCATCTACATTTATGTTTTTTGTTTAAATATATATGTGTTTGTCTGTGTTCAAAACACCAAACCAGAAATCAATAAATTCTGTTTTAATGCGAAAATATATATATATTTTAATTTGATTTATTTGATTTGGTGTTTTTTTATATCATTAAATAGTTTAAATTAGTTAAAATCAGTAAAAATTAATGATTTCCTGTCTATCCATTTCACCTTGGGGGTGTGATGATTCGCATCAAGGACAAAGCTGGACTCACCGTCTTTCCTGACTTTTTTCAAACTAGAAGTGAGTAAACACCACGCAGGACAGGACAGGGGTTCATGGCCCTTCAAACATAACATCCAAATTTGGACAAAATCATTTTCTTTTCTTTTTATATATATATATATATATATATATATATATATATATATATATATATAATTTCTTTTATCTGAGTTTATTCAAAACTTGGCTACTTTGCCACTTCAGCAAACAGAAAAAAGTGGGCTTGATTCCGCAAAGTTAAGTCCACTTTAAGTTCAACTCCATAATTTGTCCCAGAGGAAATTAATGAGGAACACTAAAAATCAAACACATTTTTTATTCATATTTGTACATGGATATAAATCATAATAATAAAAAAAACATTAAGAAATTCATGTTATTTTTGCAAAGACAGTGATATGACATTTGTTTAAAAACATATTGGGTTCACACTTGCCCAAATGTGTCCACGAGGAAAGAATTAAGGGTAGCAGTATGAGGTATGCTTGAGGGTTAATGCAAATGTAATCCTTTTATCACAACACATTTGTAAGACATGGTTTGCGATTTAGATGAACATGCAAATGAATACAATATAAATGTATATAGCATTCATTATCTACAGAATAAAATTATTCCTCTGCCCACTTGGAAATGCAAAAAAAAAATCTAAGACACTAAACAGATTGGATCCTGCAATGCAAGAAAATTGAAGATGTATCTAGAACATTCCTCACGTCTTCCTAATGGAGCGCATTCCCAAAGGTAAAGTTCTCCATTGAAGTTCCATAGTTAACTTTGCATGTGTAAAATTAAGTCTCCTCTCGGTTCATCCCTACAGACACCAGACCCGGTCCAAGAACGGAAGCCTTTTGAAGGATCCCTCAAATTATCTTTGGAATGAGGCCATATTACCATAAAACTGCACAATTAATTAGATGCACATGGAAATATGTAGGGGGCATGTGTATCTGTGACAGGGGGTTGCAATCATGATTTTCCATTCCCTGTGAATAAATACCAAACTTTATATGGGACAAACCCACTGTTATTTATGACAGGGCATATTAAAAAAGAAGATGAAAGGATTCATCTTAAAATCTTAGAGAGGTACAGAAACAACTGTTATTTGGCACAGAAACAAGTGTAGTCAACAATAGTAATAGTTCTGTAATTTAACATTGCACCACAAACTACAACAACCAAGAGTTTCTAAACACACTAATACACCTCTATTTTATATTGTTTTCAACTTTACAGCTCACGTAGACCAAGAAACAGTAACATGACAATGAAAATCAGAGACAACAAACACTGCAAAACTTCCCTTATTTATCAGGGGTTCAACAATTCCAGCATATGTTTTACGCAGCAAATGCCCTTTCAGCCGCAACCCATTACTGGGAAACACCCATACACTCTCTCTCTCTCACACACACACACACACATACACTACAGACAATTTAGTTCATTAAATTTACTTACAGTGCAAGTCTTTGGACTGTGGGGGAAACTGGAGCACCCAGAGGAAACCCATGTGAACACGAGGAGAACATGCAAACTCCACACAAAAATGCCAACTGGCCCAGCCGGGACTCGAACCAGCGACCTTCTTGCTGTGATGTGACAGTGCTAACCACTGAGCCACTGTGCCCGAACACTGAGCAGGAACTGATTTTTCTTTCCTCTTTTTTTTACAAGAAGAAATATTTCTTTTGGCTGACATGGTTTGCACAATATTACAGAATTGCCAGTCTGCTCAGGAGTGCAGACAGCTGCAAATGTGGCCTCTGAGGCTTATAAAACCAGCCTCGACCTCTCAGATCAATTGAGCTTGATTGTGTGTCCATCATACAAATTAGGCATGTTCACACTTCAGTTTTATTTGGTCTTTACACTCTTAAAAAAGGTTTTGGAATGGGTTTTGTACTGCTGATGCAAAAGAAGAACCATTTTTGGTTTCTCAAAACACTTTTCAGAGAACAGTTGTTGATAAATAAATAAATAAAAATATTTTTCTTATCGTAAAGAACACTGGATTTTAAAGAGTGTAGGGATGGATTTTACTCAGGCTTAAATGTGTCGTAATAAAACAACAAAAAAACTCTGGAATCTGAAGAAAAAGGCCCGGGATAGACACCTTTTACCCTCTTTCCTGAACTTTCCTTTACCTCAACCATTCATTGCTCTTATTGGGTATTTAAAGAGAAGGACAAAATGTCTCTGGGTCACAAGTCTGTATCCAGACCGGCCCGTAGTGAAGAGCTCTCAAGCTCAACTCTATGTATAATTTGGACTTCCATTTATACTCTTTGATTTATCATTGATTAATTGATGTTGTGTATTTATTTCTAAATTGGCTTTTATTGCTTGATTCTGTAATTAGTATGATACACTTGTATCTGGAAAATAAAGTGTTAAGTTTTGATGCATTCTGAATTTTCCTGAAATCTTTTATATCCGGTAGATTATATGGAGGCTGCTGCTGCCTTGATCTGTGTACATGATATCCCAACGAATTGCACGAGACTGTTTGGAGCAGGCGGCACTTCACCTTGGAGACTATTCGATTTCTGGTTATCGCTGATTTAGCAAGTTGTATACCCTGGGGCGTGAAAACTCTGTGCGACATTGGGTCCCTAATGGACATATAACTGAAGAGTATGGGATCAGTTATAAATCAAAACTCTAAATTGATTCATGAATGACAAATGTGACCCATTCCTAATTAGAAATACAGTCTAAATTTGATGCTCACTAAAAAATTGAGTCAGATTAAATTCGGAGTTGAAAACAAATATAAATAAGTTCTAATAAATAGCAATTCTTTTCAGAAGCGCTAAAGAGGCTTACACACATTTAACCTTCCACAATTTATCGAATTCCGTCATTGGGCCGATAGAATGGAATCTTAAAAGAGTATAGGTGTTTGAAGACAACACTTTTTGGTTGGTCCTTTTTCCTTCTTTGGTTTTGTCCACTTTGTGAGTGCATTTAATAGCAAAAATGCTTTTAACACAACTGAATAGATGATACAGTATTGATAATTAAAACTGTTAATGCATAAAATAAAGATTCCAAAAGGTGTTTTGCTGCATTGCGACTAAAGCAGCATTTTTGGTTATCAAAAAAAAAAAAAATCAGTTACAGATGCTTGAAAAGCATTTTGTTTCTTTGAGTGACAAACAAACATTTTAAAGATATAAAGATCGTTTTCCACTCTAAAAAGAGGCTTTGTGGAATAAAATGGTTCTATAGATGTAAAGGTTCTTCTTGGAACCGTCAAATGCTATTTTAAAGAATAAGCTGTTTAAAATATTCATATGAAATTTAAAAGGCATTAGACTGAAAACACCAGTTCATTAGATATTAAAGTGGAAATTACTGGAATACCATTTTTGATTTACCTCAGATGTTCTTATGAACAGCTGGTTTTGTCACATGCACTTTTAAAAATCAAAGTTCTAAAGGGTGTTTTTTGCAATTATTAACAAAACAGTTTTTGGAACAGTTTTTAAAACAATTGTAAGAAAAGTTATTAAAATTGAAAACCATGGTTCCATGTGTGAAAAAGACCTTCAGAGAACTGTCTATGCCAATGAAGAAACATTATTTTTTATGCAATTTGTTTTATTAATAGGTAAAACTTTGTTTTAATGGTCCCAATTAGATACTCTGTTGACTGAAAGTATCTTAACTAACCGAACAGTCCTGTTTCTACCTGGTATTAACATGAGTTTTTAGGGATCCGATCACAGCTGTTCAGTGCTATTCATTACCGTTTCCACCTCGTACTAATGTGCTTTAAAATGCGTCTCTTGTAACCACTTGTACTCATATTTCCATTCTGTTTTTTGTCATGCTGTACATCCCATTCAAGATAGAAAAGCAGTCCAAAAGAATTCAAAAGTAGATCAAAATTAGTTTTCTTAAAATAACAAACTCAGAGAATTTTAGACCATGTCTTCATTTGACCATTAGACCATGGACTGTGATTTGCCATCTTAAAATGTTAGTTACCCCAAAGTTGAAAATTACTCACCCTCATGTCACTCCAAACCCTAGGAAAAACTTGATGTGAAAACTTTGACTGAATAACATGTAGGCTAGTATCCACACTACAAGTCTGTAGATTGCGGTGTTCTTTTTACTTGTAATGTGAGTTATATGAGGTCACACATTACTGGAAGTGGCTTAAATGCTTCAAATAGTCATGACTTTACTCACAGCTGATTGGTCCAGTTTGGATTTGCAAACTCTAACCCAGAATAAAAAAAGCCATGTAGTGCAAGTTACCATTTATATACATTTTTGGAGACAGCAAAATATGTCCCAGGAGCAATGTTTTTTTGCAGTTTTTGTTTTTGCGAATCCACCAGAGGCCGCTGTGTACGTTTTTTTGGATCTCAAATTTCTCTCGCGAGTACCATTTGCGCCTGCTGTTCTTGCAAAAATCCACAAGAGGGTGCTGACTGACTGACAGACTGACCGATCGACTGACCCACCCTCCCTTATCCCTAAACCCAACCAATAGTGTTTAAAAAAGCTCCAATTGATCCACCCATCTACTTCCCTAAACCAAATAGCAATGTTTAAAAAATCAATCCAGAAAAAAGAAAAGCCCTCGCCTGATTTTTACCACATTTCTAGATTTTACCACATTATTTACTTGTTTATTATTATTATTTTTTAAGCTTTAGTTTTTGTCTTACCTGCTTTCTGGAACCGTTATTCACCAGACTCGAACCCTGTTGTTGCGATCAACTCCGCTCTGCTTCTCAAGTCAGCACATGTACATGTCGAGCTACTGGACAAACTGGCAACAGTGGGAAAGCCGTCCATAGGGAGGTAAGGGGTCAGCTGGTAAGCGATAAAAGAAACGGCGTCATACCGCCCTGTAGCGTTCGTTTTAAAGACGAAATATAGGGCTACGTTTTTAAAATGAGCCTACGTATGTTGCACCCTCTTCAGCCCCAAAATTCAAGAGTTTACTAAAACTAATCGCAAACTTACCTGGGTAAAAACCCAAACCGGCTTTGTGCAAGTTATTATTTTTGTTAAATGTGCGCACAAATGTATTCTCCTAGCTGGAAAATATTCCCTATTATATTTTTATAAAATAAAATATAAAAGCTATATTTGTATAAGCTGATTTCAAAATATATAAATTGAATGGTGCTAATTGATATAAGTTTTGGGTAGGGATGCTCCGATCTATTGGCCGAAAATTGGTATAGAGCGATAATCGCATTTAATGACTCAATCGTTACTCGCCATTCTGGCCAATGAACCGATCACAAGTGTTTGTTAAGGAATTTACAAGCAGAGGAAGATGCACCTGTGCTCCTGAATATTATGCATAGCCTACAACAGCCACAACACGTGGGAAGGTAAATGATGTGTGGAGGCATGAGCGGTTGATGCGCTCGCATCACAACAGCTAAAATATATACCAATGCGGTGCAACCTCTGTTTATACAGTCTATTGGTGTGACTTGTGTGAGTAATGGTCCCTTTGTGCAAGTGCAACCATTGTATTTACCATGTTTTAAGCTGCTGTGACACGAGCAGAGCGATTGTTTGTAATATTTCTAACCAATTTTTATATGTGCTATATTATTTTCTAAAAAGCTGCTTCTGACCATGACATGTTCAAACCCAAATGGTTAAAAGAGATGTGTTTAAGAGATTATATGTAACATCCTTAATTTATTCTCTTTGGTAAGGCGAGATCTCCCCTTAAGTATCATACATGAAGGAAAAATGTGCTTAATGCATCATAAAGCTTAAAGCATTAAAATTGGTACTCTGTATCGGCCGATCACCATGACAAGGAATCGGTACTCTGTATTGGCTGATCACCATGACAAGGAATAGGTACCCTGTATTGGCTGATTACCATGACAAGGAATCGGTACTCTGTATTGGCTGATCACCATGACAAGGAATCAGTACTCTGTATTGGCTGATCACCATGACAAGGAATCAGTACTCTGTATTGGCTGATCACCATGACAAGGAACCGGTACTCTGCATCGAGTATCGGTATCAAAAATCCTGATCGGAGCATCCCGAGTTTTAAGTAAATAATTTTTTATTGTAAATGAACCACCAAACCAGTGGACCCTTTGTATTGTTCATGCATCGCTAAAGGGCAAGTCAACCAGCTAAAGCCAGCATGAGGCCATGAATGAGCTGGTTTGGGTTGGTATGGGAAAACCAGCTGCTAAAAGGAAGCAAGCTGAAAGCTCCCCAGATGCAATTAAAGCTCTGTGCATCAATAAGTAATGAATGTCAAGTGCAGCATGTTGTTTGGCTCAGCAGGGTGCTGGTGGCCCATGGAGGCGGATGTCCAGTGTGGGACAAGTAGGGGGGCAACATAGAAACAACAGGTGTTGGCGGATGTTGCCCTTTTATTCTTAGACTCGAGCCGCTTTAAGGGTTATCTCACAATTGTTAGTGATAAGCATCTGGACAGAGCGAACTGGTCCTGGAATGGAGCAAAAGGCCAACATTTTCCCAGAGGAAGGGGGGAAAAGAGGCTTTGGAAATACTTGAAATGTCACCTCCCTTTGAGGAATATGTGCTGGACATTCAAAACGCTCAGGCAGCTGTCGAAACTAAAGCTGTAGAAAGAAAAGATGCCAAGTTTGCGCCAAGTCAGAATAGCGCTTAGATATCAAGGATGAATGTGTTATCACGGAGAAGAGCAGGTGACGAAAGCGGACACATCTGATCCTGAGCGATGATGATGTTGATTCACACAAGTGCGCTGCGTTACATAACTCTTCAGCTACACACTATAAACAAGCCATGTATTACCAAGCAAAAGTGAGAGCTTCTAAAAATAAATCTGACATGTTGGTGTGAATAAGAACCTGTAAGTCACACGAGATGTATATCATGCGCCGAGATTAATGGACAGAGCTGCATAAATATATTCCCGTTCCATCTTTCAAAAGATCCATTAACATTCTCCATTTACTCATGGTGGATATAAAACAGCAATAACCTAATGACCTACAGCTGATGTACCAATGTCACATCAAGTGCAATTTGCCTAAAAAGATTTACTGCGTTTACCAGGGCCTTGTTCTTGAAAGCTTTTAGAAGAGCCGTGTGTCTCAAGGTCAGATGTGAATTGTGAAAATGAGCACAGACAGGAGCAGATACAAAGAGGAAACAGAACAATTTCTGATAAAATGCCTCAGAACTGATGTTCTTGCAAAGAGATTTAGTGGGATTGTCAGTGAGCCGATTTCTTAAAGGGATAGTGCACCTGAAAATGACAATTCTGTTGTCATTTATCACTCTCATACCAAATCTTTTTTTATTTTACTTTTTTTTTGCAATAACAACAGGCAATTACAGCAGATAGAAATACAAACAGATAGAAGTTTAGTACAAACAATACAATTATAACTTTTTTTGCAACAAAAGAAATGTGACAATTTTTAAATGAGACTCTGTAATGGTTTTCAAGTACAGTTCCAATTCTTGTTGAAAAAATACAAAATTTGGTTTACATTGAGTATATTTACAATTATGTATTTAAAAAGTCCAATAAATAATATGAAGTTTATACAAAAACTTGAATTAAGGAATTGTTTTTCTTTAATGTAAAACCCCAAAATAGTATGTCTATAGCTTAAAGAAACATCACCACAAACCATTTGGACAATAAGAGAATTCACATCAGACTAGAAAGATTTAACAAAGGGGCATTCTCAAAGCAAGTGAGCAACAGATTTAGAAGAGCGAGAAGCACAGAAAGAGCAAGAGACATCAATGTCATTTTTGAATGTCTGTAAAAATTGTTTAACTGGATAAAACCTGTGAATCATTTTAAAAGACATATTAATTTTTTTTGTAAAAAAAATTCTGGGGGAGTGACCAAACATACGACTATTTAATGTCATCAAAAAGGTGGGGTCGTCATCTGGGGTCGTCACAGCGGAATAAACCACCAACTTATCCAGCACATGTTTTACGCAGCACATGCCCTTCCAGCTGTAACCCATCACTGGGAAACATTCATGCACACTCATTCACACACATACACTATGGACAATTCACCTATAGCGCATGTCTTTGGACCTGTGGGGGAAACCATAGCACCCGGTGGAAGGCCACGCGAACATGGGGAGAACATGCACATAGAAATGCCAACTGACCCAGCCGAGGCTTGAACCAGCGACCTTCTTGCTGTGAGGCGATTGTCCTAGCCACTGCGCCACCATGTCACCAGAACCCTTTCACAAGACTATTGTGACACATTTACCGGTCATCATAATCTTATATACTTAAAAGTTAATAAAGATTTAGATGTTATTTTTTTGAAGTATGAACATATATACAGGACAGTAAATTTGATGTTATACTCTCCTCTGGCTGCCATCATCAGTCTCACACAATTTTTTTCCTTGATAACACCATCGTGGAGTTTTTCTTTTATTATTTCTGCAAATATATATGTTGTACTCTCTGATTCACTGTTCTCTAAGTTTACCCAACCATGACACCTTGGCTACTGAGATACCCGGAAATGTAAAAAGGGTCTATCCTGACTAGTAATGCTCCGATTGATCGGCCACCGATCACGATCGGCCGATATTGGCTAAAATAGCTTGATCGGCTAACCCCAAAAGCGCCGATCAAAAAAGCCCATCACTTGACGTAAATTGCTTGCATGACTTTTCACACGTGCATGCAAGGCGCAAAGGTAAACAACAGCAGAGCGGAGCTTACCATTGGCAACATGAGTTAGTTTTTTTTTCAAAGTGTCCAATAAAGACGTAAAGTTAGCCGTTTGCAAAGTATGTTGTGATGAAATCCCTCAAGCAAGCAACGGCATTTTAACAGCACTAACATTATTAGGCATCTTAGAACACGCCACACAACTAAATAAGCCGCGTACAAGAATCCCTCAACCAGCCGACTGTAAGTGATGCATTCAAACGACGTGAACCATACAGCAGGGATAGTACGAGTTGGAAAGACATCGCGTTCAGAATTATGAAATTAATTTGCCTCGACGAACAACCTGTGATATATTTAGTGCAGACGCCTGTCCCCAATGTGTGTGTGTGTGGCACACTCTCCAGCTTGCTGTGCATGTATGGCAAGCCGTTTTCATGTTACATGTGCTTATTTTTTAGATACTAGTATCTTTTCCATTAAATACTTATTCATTAAATACTAGTGCTTTTTAAATACTTATTCATTAGATACTAGTGCTTTTTAAATGCTTATTCATTAGATACTAGTGCTTTTTAAATGCTTATTCATTAAATACTAGTGCTTTTTAAATACTTATTCATTAGATACTAGTGCTTTTTAAATGCTTATTCATTAAATACTAGTGCTTTTTAAATGCTTATTCATTAGATACTAGTGCTTTTTAAAAATATACTAGTGCTTACTCATTAGACACTAGTTTATTTTATTAGATACTAGTACTTATTCATTAGATAGTACTTATCAAATAGATACTAGTTTTTATTTATGAAGGACGGCATTGGCTTACAGTAGCTTACTATTTTTTTTTTTTGGATCTGATGCAGTTGGTTCCTCAACTACATCAGACGTTTATAATAATAACTGACAAAAACACTTGCCATTTTGTCCTTTGTGGCATTTGCCAGTTTTGGTGTAAAAAGTTTTACATTTTGCTGCCAATAATAAAATGTAATCAGTGTATTAAGATGCTACATCCCATTAAGCTGATCTGATGTGTGTCGGTCTGCCTGACCCCTCTTTGTTTAGAATAATTTTAAGTTACTCTGCCTTATTTGCGAAAGATGGCACACTTTATTGACTCATTGACTTTTTTGAATGGCCATTCCCCTGCCATTTTTTGATCGGCAATTGGCAGATCATGATTTTGGTGATCGGTAATTGGTGATCGGCCCCAAAAATGCTGATCGGAGCATCTCTAATCCTGACTCCACATTGCACATCCTGCGATGTGACTATTGCATATTTACACATTGCGACGTCGATACTAAAACAATATATTGTGCAGCCCTCAGTAAAAATATATTTCTCACTAAAACATTAACTTTTAAAAAAAAGTTAGTTTTTTTATTTTACTTTTGTCCTCACACTCCCTTTACAAAAGGAAAGAAAAGTCATGAAATTAAAATCACAATTTATTTCATCCCAACTATAAAACTATCAGCACTCATATCTGAAGCTAATAAATATTGTGAGCAAAATTAGAATTTTTTTATCCTCCAGCTTCAACCCTAGCATCAAGAACAGAGTCTACACTAGTTCTGGACTCGTAGTGTGAGGAAATGAAAAGTATGGATTGTGAGGGCACTACATCGATTGTTTTGTGGTGGGGACTCACTGTTTTCCTCTTTTTAACTGTGTCACGTCTCAGCAGGAGGAATGGGTGCGAAACGCTCGCCTCCCTCCCCCACAGGAACACCATGAGGCGACAATGACACAATCCGCCTTGAGACAAAAAGTCAAAAAAAAAAAAATAGAGAGAGAGAAGATAAAACAAACAGGGCGAGCTAGAGGTGACATCCATTTAGTTTCTCATTCCCTCATCACGTTGTTTGCCACCTGCCCTTGCCGCCCGTCCTCATCCCCGAGTCTGGCTTCGGTTTTGCTAGTCGACAGCATTAGCGTCTCAGCATCCTTCACACCCGTGCTATTACAGGAGGCGTTTATGTGAGCATGACAGCCAAATGATGACGGGGCTATCAAAGTGAGCTCCATGTTTTTCTCCGCTTCAGCAGATGTCAAGTATTCTGACTTGTGAAGAGAGATCTCTCGGTTATGGTTGTTTTATGCTAACAACAACATTTTATGAACAAAGTCATAGGTTTGCATGTTTGATTGTTTAAGCCACAACCTGTTTGAAAGTGTTAACAGGCATTGGAGTAATTTTGGATGGTGTCATGGGTGGCACCGGCCCTCTAGTGGACACAGCTGGAATTGCTTTATCACTGTGTCAATAAAATGTTATTAGTAAACAAATAATACTTAGAAACAACAATCATACAGTATATTGATTACAATTTATAATTAAATTTAGTTATTTACAAGCATTCACAATAATGTTCAAATATAATAATTAAATTATATTATAAAATTGTTGTATTGTTACAATAATATTTACACATATTTTGTTGCTAGATTCAAGTACTTATGATGAAATTATCTGGTAATAATTAGCAATAACATTTAGTATTAATAAAGCATCTATTATATTATTTATATGAGCAATATCACACAAGTATCACACAAGAGGTGTGTGTTGGCTCAAGGTTGGAGACTGACCCACCAGTGACAATTTACAGCCATATCGCACTGCTACGAGTGTGATATTGCATTTATACAACAGTTTGAAGGCATAATCGTGTATATAACAAACCCAAAAAAAACACGGAGAGTCTCAAAAGCTCTTTTGTAAGAGGAACTACTTTCTTCCACTATTCATTCACATCAAAACAGCAGAACCAACATCATATTAGACCTAGTATTTGAATGATTCTCTAACGTAATATCTAAAGTGATGACAAAACAGGTGATTTTGCTCACATTTTAAGATTATAAGGCTGAACTGCATGAAATGTCTACAGAGATTTCCCAGTATGTTCTCTGTTTTAAACACTATACCACATGGTAAGTTTAAATGTGCACTTCACTAAAACGTGAAAAAGTTCAATATAATCGAGGCACTATTTTGACCGCGAATGTAATCTATATGCTGTGGTGCCTGTGTGGTTTACGTTATGTAGGTAAGACAAGTAGGCCTTTAAAAAATTCCCATTTCTGAACATCGATGCGCTATTTGACATCATGATCCTAAAAGTCCTGTTGCGCAGCATTTCTCAGTTATGAGACATTCTGTCTCCACTCTACAATATATAAGGATTGAAGTTGTGAAGTGTCCACGTCAGGGGGGGAGGGGCATGGTGATCTTAATAAATTGCTGTTACAACATGAAGCCTTTTGGATTTTCACTCTAGATACATTGTATCCAAAAGGTTTAAACAAGGAGTTTGACATTCGTCTTTTTCTTTAATAATTCATTATTAATTATTTATGTTTAACTAGGTGTTTGGGTAAAGGTTTTTGGTTATATTCTGTTGTATATTTTGTTGTACATTTTGTTGTATATTTTGTTTGCATCCTGGTACATTTTGTTTTTCATAATTTGTGATGTGATATCATGGTTTGTTTCTGTATTTTCACTTGGAATATCTAAGTTGTATAATTTAAAAATATATATATGTTTTTTCATTTTTCTTGTTATGCGATAGGATATCATGTGATCCGGAAGTGTACAAAAGGGAGCACCTGATTGTGATGAACACTGTCTGATGAAGCTTGAAGCGTTACACGCTTTGTGTCGCCTTTTTTAATTTAATACATTTGCATCTTTGGAGTTTTGGTGTAGCCACCTTTTTGAATATATAATTAGCATGTTTCACGTTGTTTTGGCTGAGCACCCAGTTAAGAGTAATGTGCGTGCTTTTGTACAGTTTATCCATTATTTCTCTGTAGCAATCGGGATATCGCAATAATTAACCCAGAAAAAAGCCAAAGCAAAGCAAACACTACCAGAGTACTATGAAATAAATACAGCTCTACAAAATACAAAAGACAGAGGTCAACATAATATCTTACTTACCCGTTTAATAATGATTTGATCAGCTGTAGTTAGAAATTACGCTGAGTTTTTCTCCCCTAAGGACTTAACATGTGGTCTCTGTCGCCATCTTGTGGCGAAACACAAACCGTCTTTGCTCTGCTCAGTATGACAGGCTGATGGCCACGAACGTTGTGAATCTTCAAAATTATAAATATTTAAAATAGGCACTATTCGTATAAATAAACTGCATAATTGCAACATAAACAACTACATTCTCTGAAAAGTCTCAAAAGTACATTCTTGTCATGTTATCAGATTCGAGAACCAGACAGAACCGGTGTATACATTTGAATAAATCACAGTATTATTTTGTTATACATTTATATATTTACAGTATTTATATTTAAATATAGTTATATACATTATATATTTTCCAAATTTGTATTCATTTATTTTTTTTTCAGCTTAGTCCTTTTATTAATCTAGGGTCGCCACAGCGGAATGAACCACCAACTTATCCAGACTATGTTTTACGCAGCGGATGCTTTACTTCCAGCCGAAACCCAGCACTGTGAAACACCCATATACTCCTACATTCACACACACACAATTCACCTAGAGAGCATGTCTTTGGACTGTGGGGGAAACCGGAGCACCCGGAGAAAACCCACACGAATACAGGGAGATCATGCAAACTCCACACAGAAATGCCAACTCACCCAGCTGGGGCTTGAACCAATGATATTCCTGCTGTGAGATGACAGCGATACCAACATTTAACTATATTAATTGTTTTCAATTAAGCTCAAGTGGATGACTATTCAACAGATGTCAATGCCAAGAGTACTACACTATGAAGGCAAAATGAAGACTTTTGGTTGCATGAGTAAGCATCACTTTTAACAAACCCCTTGAGTTTCCAGTTACATCTCTGTGACAACTCATTCTCAATTAAATTAATGGACTTGTCTGCTGAGAACTGTCTGAAGGTTATTATGCTTCTGAAATATAAATCGCCACATAGCATATTGAAACTGTCAGGACGGTCAATCATCATATCCTCATCTTCAGCTCAATGCGGTGTTGTGAACGTGTATCTACAGCATGTATTAAACAACAAAAACACATTCTCTGCCTATAGAGCCCAATTAAATTGCTATTAGCCTTGCTAAAATTAGTGGTAAGAGATTCAAAGAAGCTCATTATACACCAATGTCATTGGCCATAAAGGTGCTCCTCCACTCTATTAAATGTCAGGATAAATTGTATATCATACTTTATTATGCTAGCAGTTTTATATCATACAGTCAAAGATAAAAGGTCACAAAATACAGGCTGTTCCTGTTAATAGCTGTGCGGCTGAAAACTGAAGCGACAGAGCGTGAAATGGAGAAAAAGACACCTTTGGATTCAAATTTTTGAGACGGTCGTTTGATGTATGGAAAGCTGTAGAGTTAAAGTAAGAGACTGTAGATGAATAAAAAAAAATTATAGTAAATATCATACTTGCCCAGTTGATAGATTAAATTAAGAATGTTGCATTACAAGTTTCTGAATACTTAAATATCCAAATAAGGCATTATTTTCTTTAATATGCATCAATCTGCATACATTTCTAGCACAAAAATGTGAACATTAAACAAATCACATTGTGAAAACTGATATACAGAATACAGGTATTAATAAAACTGTAAAGTTTAGTGTAGGTCAGGGGTGTCAAACTCAATTTCACTGAGGGCAGCTTTAGCATTATGGTACTCCTCAAAGAGCCAGTTATAACTGTACAAATGTAACATCGTCTTAAATATGTGTCACTTTATTTCATTATAACATATTGAAGTCAAAAATAATACATGTATTTGCATAAATGTAAATATGTTACTTTAGAGCTATTTTAACATGAATAATTTTATAAGATTAAGAAACCCACATTACTCCATCAAAGAAAATAATAAATTCAAACATCATCAGTAGTCATTACCTTTCTCCCAAACTTTGCCACATTTGAGAGAAGCAGAACTATGGAGCCTCAAATAAATTGAGCTGGATTGCACTATAAACATACATTATGGGAGAGTTAGCCGATAAAGCAAGATGAACTTTTTATAGCTGAATTCAAAACAAACGGGAAGCACAGCGTCACTCTACTCTACTCACTCTAGATTACTAACAGTAATTGGCAGGATGCTTTTTGCCTCATGCAATTTTTAGCCAGCCTGGTGGAAGAGGTGGTTATTTTTCTCCCAAAGTGGACCTTTTTGCAGTCATACACCTTATTTTTCATTTAAATATGAGATTTAAATGGTGCATTTTAGTGACATTTTAAGCACTATTTTTAGCTGGACTAGCTTGTTAGATGGTCATCATAACCACACTTTTTGATGTACCAAATATAATTCCTAAAGATTTAGAATAAAGAAATATTTTAAATATATATATATTTTTTAAATAAAAATGTATTACATCATATATCGTTAGAAAAATGGGAATCTGTTCAAGTATTAAATAAAAAAAACTGTGATCTATTGCCATTTGTAAAGCAAATAACTAACTAGCCAGCATATCCAACTGTCCTCAGTCAGAAGTTGGCCATTTGAATAATAAAAAAACATAATAATAATATTCATTGATAACAACAATAGCCTAATTAGTTTTTGAATAAATTTTAATGTCGGCCTTTTGGTCCTTCACACCCTTTTATTGGTCATTTTTGTTTCAAGAAAGAAAGAAAGAAATGTTACTCCAACAACAGTATTCAACAACAGTAGGTCAGTAGCAAAAGATGACTTCATGTATTTTACAGTTGTTTGCATTGGCCAGTTACTGATTAACTGAAATCACGACAGCCAACAGAGGATTCCGCTTGGTCTTAAAGCCTTTTCTATGGGTTATTTTCACAATTTGTGATGGCATAACAGTCAAAATATGACAAATGAGCTTATGAATGGGACGAATTCTGGACCTTTGTCAGTGAGGGGTGGGTCTTTCTAACCACCCGAACACCCCCTGGGGTTAAAATTTTAACTTAAATCTATAAACAATAATTTATAAAGTGCAAAATGTACAGTGGTGGAAAGAGTACTGTAAAATCTTACCAAGTAAAAGTACCATTACTTGCCCAAAAATGTAGTGCAAGTCATGTAAAAGTATTGAATTAGTAAAATACTAGTAAAATTTTAAATATTACTCAAAGTCTAAGTAAAAAGTAGCTCTTTTAAAAGTACTCAAGAGTAGTGAATATTTACGATGCGTGCAAGGTTTGCATGCAATTTGTTCATGTGTGAAAACGTAACATTCTGTAGGGAATTTAGTTATTGTTAAAGGCCATTTGGTGATTTCAGTCCTTATACAGTCAACATCTCCATATTCATCATCATTTAAACATTATCATCTCTCGGTAAGGATTTTTTGTCTTCTTGGACACTTTTAATGCTTTCACACTGTACATGTTTGACTGCAGGTTGAAGGAAAATAGTGGAGTAAAAGTACAGATTCAGCACTAAAGAGACTCAAGTGAAAGTAAAAGTACACATTTTAAAACTACTTAAAGTACAATTCCTAAGAAAAACGACTCAATTACAGTGATCTGAGTATTTGTAATTTGTTACTTTACACCACTGAAAATGTTTTGGCTGTTTTCTTTAAATTCGACTGTAAAAAAAATACTTTATGAAAAAGTCAAAAAAGCCAAAATCTTCAAAATGAAAGGTGCACGAAAAAACAATGGCTTTGCCTGCGGTGTCTGGGCTTGACAACTGATGAGAGCAGATAGCAGCGAGAGTGACAGGAGCATGTGACAGTAGCGAGCAGACAGGTGTCGTCACCGGTGCTCATTTCTCATAAAGCCCTGCAGTAAATTCACACTTTTTCAGGCTTAACCTCGTCAGCACTGTGTGTCCCAGAGGTGGTAACTGTGGACGAACATGCAGCTCTAGCTGCTAGCCATTTCTGTTGTGCTGAGAAGGACATTACATGAACACAAGGTTAAAGAACTGATGTTTAACAAGCTTTCAGGTTAGTACTGAAAGATGTCTGAAAAAAAAGTATTAATATAAATATAAATATATGGCGGCACGGTGACTCAATGTTTACTACTGTTGCCTCAAAGCAAGAAGGTCACTGGTTCAAATCCTGGCTGGGCTAGTTGTCATTTCTTTGTGGAGTTTGCATGTTCTCCCCGTGTTTGCGTGGGTGTCCACCGGGTGCTCCGGTTTCCCCCACAGTCCAAAATTGCTATTCATTGCTAATGCAGGAAACACTGCAAACATACAAGTAACTCCCCCGCATCCATTTAGAACACAGTAGCAAGTGCATAGTGTGCACATGCCCACAGCATCCTTACGCCCAGATCAATCATACAGTAACAACTCAGGCTCCAGCAATAGATTATTTTGCAAATAGATTAATCTATTAATTAATTAAATCATCAATCATACAATTATTATAGATCCTTAAAAATAATCATACATTATTTTTTAGATCCTTTTGGAGTCAGTTAATATATATATATATAAGTATATATATATACATCTGT
>CAIGQZ010032461.1:11297549-11316328 GCA_903798205.1 Danio tinwini | reverse complement strand
GTGTAATTGTTTGCTAAATTAAATAACATGGGAATTAAAATCATTGGTATTTGATTCAATATATATATATATATTTATATATATATAAAAATAAAACATAATTATAACTAGTAAACAAATCAAGGAAATCTGTTCCAACTTGTTAAATTTATGTTGATAATATGTAGACTAATCATTTCAACTAGGGATATTGGATCAAATTCCAATGATTTTAATTCCCATGTTATTTAATTTAGCAAACAATTACACACAGTATATTATATTACAAATGACATACAAGACCCATACAGGGATATGGTTTGTTTTAGATTTTGATTTATAGGTTCAGTCTAAATGCACTCTAAACTTTTAGCCAATAAGAGACAAACTTGTTAATGTCAGTTCACCCACTGAGTTTGAGTTGCCTCTTTATTGTTCCATGAATGCTCACATAAAAAAGGTGTGCAACTCAATGCTCAATACATATACTGTAGCACTAATTTGGCTATAGAAGAA
This sequence comes from Danio tinwini, assembly GCA_903798205.1. Lineage (NCBI taxonomy): Eukaryota > Metazoa > Chordata > Actinopteri > Cypriniformes > Danionidae > Danio > Danio tinwini. Next base: position 11,315,833 of record CAIGQZ010032461.1, on the reverse strand, counting down.
CTTAAACCTTCTAAACATGGCAAGCCAGTCTTCAAACTTCACCAGACAGTAATTAATACCCAGAAACAGTGGCCCATTTCGGTACAGTACAGGTCACTTTTATCAGGCTTGTGTTTTCACTGGCAAAAGGCTACCAATGGTGGGCATGGTGTAAAATGAATGTGGTGTACGACGTCATTCTCACTTTAGGAAATGTCAAGGTAAAGCTGTAGGGGTCATTCACATATATTATGAGAAGCACTTCTCACAAAACAGATGCTTTATACACATAAATAGTTGTGTACAAATGTTCATTACTAACTTTTGTAGGAACAAGATTTGATTATAACTGCAGATCAATGATCGCAGAAGAGAAATCGCCTACTTTAACGTCAGCAATTATATATAATAAATAAATAAATGCATCATATAAAACCACATACAGCCCCTTACAGTCTCCGATATGTTACCAACTACAGAAAAACTACACACAGCATGCATTTAGTCCTTATTTGCGTTTAACACAACACGCAACACATAGCCCATAGTCAGTGCAAACCTCTAATCTGTATCTTTAATCTTCACCAGAACATGTAACCTCTGTTAGAAAGTAATTCAGAGTTCATAATACCAAAAGGTGATGATTCTTTAATCTTTGGTAATAGTTAAACATGGCAGTTTGTTCAAGGTTTAGCTTGCTGAAAAAATCTATTTGTTCCTTTGTTTTTTTGCGCTTCACTCGCATTTGACCAGCATGTTATTATCATCATCAGCTTATTAGGATGATTCAAATTTGTTAATTTCGTTTAAATTTAGACGCGCACGCAAGCTCTCTCGAGAAAGTGAAACCGCTCGCGCTTTAGGCGGCCTTTAAAACAACAACAGGGCATAGGGTGGATTCTGCTCTTCTTCTTGGCTTGGTGGCTGATCATCAAGACAACGACAAGGTTTGTTTAAGCTTGGGTCGATCATGGCTTATTATTATATGTATATATTATTACAGAGTAATGTCTCAGCTGTGTATTTAAAAATGGCGATTCCTTTGTTTTCATTCTTCTGGTTGTGCACATGCTAGTGATGTTTCTCTGTAAACCAATGGTGTTCAGCTGCATGTCTAGCTCTGCCTTTTGGTACCCTTTTGTGGTGCTAGGTACCCTTTTGAAAGAGTACCCAAAAAGTGGTAAGGTACACTTTTTGGCACTTTTGACAGTGGAAACGGCCATAAAAGCGAACCGTACCGTACCACTCAGTGGAAATGGGACATAGATGAAGCAGTTTTTCTAGCACTGACCTTTGCCGGTGAATACATTTCACTCGGTCCAGTTGTATGCAACCACACACTAAAAACCACTCCGAACACTTCGGCATCCACCTACAACACTGAAGCACCACGGTCATGAGTTCTACTCGGCTCATATTTTCTTCAGGAAATGTAAAAAAGTCTAGTTCTAAATAATTACAGTAACTGAGCTGCACTTTGTGTCAAAACATTTGAATCAAGCCACGTTTAACACATAATAACACACCAAAGGCTAACAATAGCGGCCAATGCACCTCACCTTCCTCGACTCTGTCACACTATTGCACCACACAGCCTGACCTACACACATGTGCCCACACACACATCCATTCCCATGCCTGCTCCGCTTCACTTGACTAATCGAATTTGTCTCTGTTGCAGTCTTTTTAGTTCTTGGATTTGAGATTTTTTTTTTTTTGCCTACAAGCGGCGAGCGCTTCATGACATGTCATTATTCACTTTTACTTCTACTTTACGTTTAGCTGCTCTCACTCCACCAGCCCTAAACTCAAATCTCTCTCCATTTCTGTCTCTCTTGCTGTCTCTCTGAATTAGATGTTAGCAAACAGGCATGTAATTAGCACCGGCAAGCCGTGTCCTGCTTTCTGAAGAGTACGATATTTAGCACAGGAGTAAGATGATAACCAGCTACATGTTGAAATCCTTTAGTTCTGTATCTGCTCCATTAGCAATGCACTCAGCCACTCAGCTTCTATCCATCTACCATGGGAATGTAAGACACATCAGAATATTTCCACACTACATCCTTTACTGTCAGCTTTGTAGTAACTTGGGAACACCCAAAGAAACAGCTGGAGCAGATTTTTGGTCAGGAGCTACAGTAGTAAATATAGTATTTCAGTAAAATATGGCAGACTTAAATAGTAACTTAGTGAGTAGACTTAGTGAGACCAGCAGCTCAACCTGTGGTCTGTGTGGGTTCTTTCGCATGAGACATTAAACCGAGGTCCTGACTCTCTGTGATCATTTAAAATCCCAGGATGTCCTTCGCAAAAGAGTAGGGGTTTAACCCTGGCATCTTGGCCAAATTTGCCCACTGGCCTCTGTCCATCATGGCCCCCTAACTAGACATCCGCACGGTACTGAAATTTTAATCCCGCTCCTGCCACGTTTTATACCTCATCCGACTGCTCCCACCGTATATTCAGTCTTTGTTCACCCACTGCCCGAGTTATCTCACTTTAGGAAAAAATCCTTTTATAGCTGGCCTGTATAATATATATTTATTCAGTTTTTATTAATATTTTTATATTATTCATATTAGTAATAACTTTAAATAATATGATTAATGTGTTTTTATGAACAATACAGTTTGTGGTGTTCTTTTAGTGGTTGCATGATATGTGACAAGTGGTTCTAATAGGATTTGCATTATGAATCTTTAAAAAAATAAAAAGGTATTCAACCAAATATTTTGTAATAATTCACTCACTTTTGTATCTAATTGTTTTATTTCTTATGTTAAACACAAAAGAAGTTATTTTGAAAAATGTTCACAATGTCTTCTTTTGTGTTCAACAGAATAAAGTAATAATGAACTGAACTTCAACTCTGAAAACTGGACTGACACTGTTTCAATTTATTATAATCTTCTATGTTAAGCTGCTTTGACACAATCTACATTGTAAAAGTGCAATAGAAATAAAGATGAATTTGAATTTGAACTATATATTGAAGAAGAGTAAATATTGAGTAAATTTAGATTTTTGAGTGAACTATCCCTTAAAGAATAGTTTTTATTATTATTATTATTTTAATTTGGTATGTTTTCAGCTTCTATAATCTCTGTTGTTTTAAAACAGAATTCTGCACAGAAACAGCAAAAAATGCTATTAAAAAGCCACAATGAAATAAATGAAAAATCAGATTCTTACATTTAATCAATGAATTAATTTATAATAGACATAATAGGGCTATTACTGAAACTAGTTGACAAAGTATTCTAAAGAAACACTGAATCTTCATCTGAAGTTTACACATACTGCTTATGAGGTGAATGAAACATACTGCACAAAGGTGGAATGAAAGCATTTACATAGAGTTATTTTAATGGTAATTTTGCTATGTAATTATATAATGATACTTTCACACATGAAACTAATTTGCCAGTAGATGATGGCAGGTGACGTTTTTTTTTTTTTTTTTTTTTTTTTTCTTAATCGCAGATTCATTAAAGAATGAAGAAAATAACTTGTCACTGTCAGTTTACCATTATTAATCAACTGCAGATGTTTAGTTGTACTATCTATTTATTGGCATTCTAATCAGGCTACATGTCTGGTTGAAAAAAGCAATATTCTGTTTCACTTCTCTTTTCCCCCAACAAAAGATAAACTTCAACTAGTCAACTGAAAAACTCCGGATCCTTTTTTTATTATTATAAATAGCATGCTCTATCCTTATTATGCACCAGTATGCAAAACAGCTAAGAACCGCATTTTACTTCAGAATGATCCAGGTTTTAATGGCAAAACCAGTGTAAGTAACTGGTGCCTTGAAGTTGCTATAGTGATCAGCTCCATCTACTGGTGAAAAACAGACATCACATGACTGAAGCTTCCCGGTGGGCCCTTTTGCCACATTTAAATAGCTTTACTGTGTTGTTTTGAATGTACCATGCACAATATGTCCAAACAATACTACACCAGGGGGAAAAATGCTGCCTGCTCAGCTGAGCTATAGAAAACAAAGTGCAGGTTGCACATGGCAAGCCACAGATGAGTCCATTGTAGTGGTTGGTGCATTACAACAGCATGTGTTGTGTTTTCAGTACAAACACAATGAGTGTGTTAACATTCATGTTCACAACCTGACTATGCTTCATAAGTTGACCAAGTGTGTGGTCATGTAAAAGTGGTAACCTAATTTCTTCTATTAGAGTAATTAATGACTAAAGCATAAACTAATCCTCACAGACTTTTGCACCTTATGCAAATTTCACCCAGTATGTAAATGTACTGACTTGCATTTTATTCCGCCTAATAAAGTGTGCTTATGTGATATGTGATATGTCTTTACTGTAGATTTAGGTGCATCCAGATGGAGCAAACATTTTGCAGCAATGAAGATGGAAACATACCTCCAACTCAGACACTTTCCTGACATAAACACTTAAAACTGCAGCAAAACAGTTATAATAATAATGCATCTTGAGAATATTTGAGCCATGCATACTGTATATATACGTGCTCACTGTGTTAGAGGAAGATTTCACCAAGAAATGAAAATTCTGGCATCATTTATTCACCCTTGTCTTTATTTCTGTTGAGCACAATAGAAGATATTTCAAAGAATGTTGGAAACCTGCAACCATTGACCTCCATAGTGTTTGAGTTTTTTTGTACTGTGGATGTCAATGGTTATAGGTTTCCAACATTTTTCAAAATATCTTATTTTGTGTTTAACAGAACAACAAAAAAAAGGCTTGGAGCACATCAAAGGTAAGTAAATGATGGCTGATTTTGTTCTTTTTGGTTGAACTATCCCTTTAATGTGTTTATGATAACCTGAAAGTGCCTTCTCTGGTCTACTGTCTAATAAGCTATAATGAGTTCCTATGAATAGTCAGATTTGGCAGTTGTAGTGTGAGTTTGGAGCCCAGTTTAACTTCAGAGAAGCTGGCACTGGATGGCGTTGCTGCGAGGGATCTGGCACTGTACTTTCCAGCGGTGCCAGCAGATCCTCCATACAGACTCACTGCTCTCCTAATGCAGGACAGAGAGGCTTTCAGCTGTACAGGACATCTTACATCACACGCTCACTGATGTGCCTGTTTGTACCCTTTATGGACCTACTTCTGTCTGTTCCTAGTAAGTGTTTATCATCTGAACATCTGCATGGCTTATGTGGATTACTATTTTCACTTTATTAATCAGTGTTGGTGATTTATTATTTATTAATAAAGAATTGCACTTTTATATTTATTTTATCATATGAAATTAAATTTAGTGCATCTTATTTAGTTCCATTTTTATATTATATTGTATTGTATTGTATTGTATTGTATTGTATTGTATTGTATTGTATTATGTTATATTATATTAGTGTCACTGTAGTAATAATATCCCACCATCTGGCAACAAAACTGCTAATATTTTATAAACAAAAATTGCATGTAATATTCAGCTGACATAATTAACATATTTTCTTAGCATCTCTTCTCACTAGACATTTAATGAAAATAGCTACTATCTGAAAAATAAAACTATATATTTTTTCCATTATTTACCCTAACAACTGCTCCTATTTTGTGTTGTACAATCTCCTAAAGCGCAGCCTCTATGCTTTTCACAATCTAAAAGCTCCATATTACTGCGTGTGTGCGCTGTTGACGAGGCCAAAAGGTCGACTAAAGAGATGCCTTGAAAGAATGACATCATTAACATGCCGCCACCAGCCAAGCGGGCAGAGGGCAGGCAGGGTGGCAGCTGCGGGGTACAAGCCAGAAATAAACCAGAAATGGAAATCTCCTGCTCTCTCTTTCTCCTCTCTATCACCACTCTCAATGCAAGAGTGACTTCATTGATTTAAACAAATCGCCTTTAGCGGCAATGAGATATAAGCTCACAAATACCACTTATGCATATAATCTATAACAAACGACCTTGGTGACACAACAGTCAAATGCTCTTTAATTCCTTAAAATGAGCTAAATCATGATGATGACTTGGAAGCAAATGTAAATTATGTTTCCATAATTATTTCTCTTAAGACATAAAGTAGTAAAGTAAAATAATAATTAAATTGAAAAAAACAACAACTAATAGTTGTCATCATACTTCTATTTGATCTTCTCATCTATTTGATTAAATCATAAAAAAATGCACACATTTTTATAGAAGTTTTCTAAAATATTATACATGAATATGCAGGTGATGTTTTCTTTAATACAATTAATTTGCATACATTTCTAAACACAAAAATCTAAATCTACAGGGGATGAAGTCAGTTTTACATACTATGGGCCTTATCATACACTCGGCGCAATAAGGCGCAAGACGTGTTTGGTGTGATTTGTTTCTATTTTCAGACCAGCACAACCCTAAATTTCACATGTGTAAATAGCTAAACCATTTGTGCTGCTTTGTGGACTGTGGGTGTGCCAGTGTAAAAAGGAGGTGTGTTAAGGTGCAGTGTTGCTATTTTGAGGAACTGAAATAGACTACACCATTGACCAACTAAAAGCTGGTCTAAAGTCTAGGGCAAAGCGCGTTTGCTTATGAGTCCAAATGCTTACACGTTGCTTAATACCCACAGGATGTACAGCAATACACAAATATATTTACATATGAAAAAAAATAGGGATTAAAATGTTACAAAAATATTATTTTCTACATAAACATAAAAACCACTACCTCCTTGCCTCATGTCGAAGGGGCTTTTTTCTGTTTATTCATGACAATTTGCATTTGTATAATGTTATTATTATTATTAGCAATATTATTTATTATATGCATATTTATATTTGTTTTAATAGAAACAAGTTTAGATTTGTCCACCTGTCGGGTTTTGGAAACGTATGCATCACCATATGGGGCATAAGAATAGGACGTGTTTGGATATAACTTTAGTTATTTGACCACACTTTGTTATTATTGTACATTTATTCATTTGCTGAAAATTAGAACTGAATTTAGAAATAGTTTAGAAACAAATCTTTGTGCTTAACAAATGAAATGAAATATGTAGAGCAATGAATGTCTTTAGTGGAGTGCATACACGAAAGTAAAGAAGCCGAATGGTGGAGGCTCGTTCTTTATTCTTGTGCAGATGGTCTGTTTAACTGTTTTCTTGCTAGTGAAGCGTTCAGTTATTCCACTTACAAAGTTCGCCATGTAAATAGCAAATGCGCCATGGCATGGTGCAACTGACTCTTAAAGGGAATGTGAGATGAGACTCTGATTGGTTTAATGCACGTTTTGCTCAAAACACAATTATAACTCATTAAGATAATACGCACAATTCTGTTAGACCATGCACAAAGCATATTTTTCCATCCTTAAAATAGCAAAAGAGGATTCGGACACACCCTTAATGCTATTGCGCCCTACGATTTAGACTATTCACCTAGATCGTTAAAATAGAGCCCTGAGAGTAAAATGTTTTTAGAGAAGATCCTCCAAACAGATAAAAGAAATAAATATTCTTTTACATTTTGAATAATAAAATTTTGTACATAATCATGCAAATCAAGTGTGATCATATAAATAAAACTGTAAAGTTTAATGTGTTCTATGGCTGCTGAAGTGGAGATTTATAGCTCATTATGAGGGGGAAAAAATAAAAATATGTACTGTAACTAAAATCTAAACACTGAAAAAAAAAGCAAAAAAGAACAAAATCTCAAAATTTATATGTGCATTTTTGCCTGTTATGTCTCGCCTTAAATTCAGCTCGTCTGGAATCAGCTCTAGGACACCCTGGCATGTCGGTTGCCACAGAGATAAGTCTGCCATGTGTCAGATGTGACGTAGAGCACTGCGATTTAGTATTCTGCTCCCTCTTTACACGGTAGTAAAGTATCCTGCTCGGGGAAGAGAGGCCATGTGATACGCACATCAAGTCAGTCTCTTTCAGAAAGGACACACGCAGACTTTTATCCCTGTTACATCAGAGATGTCCTCTCGTCTGGGAGAGAGACACCGGAGATGTCCATTCAGCTTGCCGATAGGCAGTGGCTGAAAGGATGGGCTGTCAGTCATGGTGACTAAGCTGCTGTACACTTGATGAAAAATGTGACATTTGAGTGGTGTTTGATACCTTCTCACCGCACTGTGACAGAAGCAGCATTACCCTTGTGTGGAAAACCATTTTTCCAGGATAACACCAGACTTTTTAGACATTTCCATTTAGCATTAAATAATAATGAACAGATTAATCTGGTTTAGAGGGGGGAAAAAAGCTCAAGATAGGTATGCAGAAAGTCCTTAAATTAATTACCAGGAGCAACAAAATAAGATCTGTACCATTATTTTTAATACTAGGGCAGCACAATTATAGCCAACCAATTATCATCATAATTTTGCTTTAAAACTAGATTTTTTATAGCGTTATTGCACCTTCATGTAAAAGCTAGGTTGGAATATTTGTAAAAATGCAAGAATAAAATCTTTAAAATGCTTTTCATATGTTTGTTTGATCACATTTTACATTGATAATGGTGGGCTGCAATGTCAAGCAATGCTAAATTATATGTGATGATTATACACATAGGAGACGGCTTGGCACAATCTCACATTTTGTCATTATAATGTGGAAACAGCTTCAAATACTCCATGTCAGTCATACAGACAAAATCAGCAGTTGACCTTTTGTTTTATAAAGCATATTTGTAAAAACATATTCTTAAACAATAAAAGATATCTTCAAAACAATATGTTCATGTAGCTCTACTAATATAACATTTATTGTGGCGCAAATGTTACATAAGTGCATTTATCATTTTACAGTACAGAAATCACTAACAATAGTCACCACTTATTTTTGGATATGCTGCAGACCAGGGGCGGACTGGACATAGGGAGCCCCAGGACAGTTCCCGGTGGGCTAATGGTCAATCTGGCCTGCCCCTTCTTGTTATACAATACATTACTAACTTGTAATATGATACATTTACACAACAACAATGCAAAAAAATTATTAACCTTTTTTTTAAATCTCACAAATAGATGCAATGTTGTCAAAACCAGTCACAGTTTTAACATAGAAGCATATCTGAAATTTACACGAAGACATTACCAGTATTGTTTTCAAAAGGCAGGTTTTCACCAACAAACAACAACATACTAGACTATATACTGCAATCATGAAAAAAGTTCCAGATATACATTTACAAATATACTGTAAAATAGAACCAGAATGCATTAATTTATACTCACAGTGGAACCATTACACCAATGTGTCCTACATACACACTTACTGTTGACTATCTGTCAACAAATCAAGACCAATGTATTGTTGGTAAATATGGACAATCTTTCAAGCAAAATTAGCAATGTTTGCCCTAATCAAGTGGCAGTTTAGCATATGTTTGATAATATTTCTACTATATCCACTAACCTAGCAAAGAAGGTGTCAAATTAAACAGCTCTATTTCAGCATTTAAATTAGTCAGCAAAATGACTGTAACATCAAATCACGTGTAATTCTGTAATATTAATCAGCATGATTGTGTGAACTCTATAATTGAAAAGTATGCCTGTAAAACACATATTTACCTGACACCCTCAAAGAAAACTCCTGTATGATTTAACTCTTAAGAGCAGGCGTAAATGTGACAAAAAATAATAATAACGTTAATGTAGATGTGCCATTACAAGTACCTGCAAAGATATGGTGTCTCCGGTGAGCAGTTAGTGTGGATTCTGGCAGCTGCTGTAGGAACAGGCCCTGATAGTGCGAGACACAAAAACAGCCTGTGAGGGTGAGAACGCACTAAAATGTGACAGCCATTTTACTGTTGAAGGGAAGAGCACAGCTGTGTGCTCTCAGATAAGTCCAGTGAAACAGTGATGACACAGAGATGTGCAAGAGTGTGATGCTCTGTGGGATTCTAAGATTGTAACTCTTATCAGATTGGACTGCACCTCCAGATTTCACTTTACACAGTAGTAGTAAAAGTACATTTTTCACAGTACTGAATATGTAACAATTTATTTTTAATAAAATTACAGGTTCTAAGTTATGTTTGTTAAAACCAAAAGTTTCTTGCAGTACTGTTTTTGTAATAAATGGAAAGCAAATGACATTTGTCTCCTCCCCTTTTTGGCTGATCCGAAAAATGGTCTGATCTATGACTAAAAAACCATAATGTAATCCGAACCATGAGATTTGTGATCCATTACACCACTAATTAGAAGCTTACACAATGTATTGTGTTACATTTAAGACAAGCAAAGATTAACATTACAGCTGATATTGTATATATTACACAGTTCAATAAATGAATTTTAGGGGCAAAAATAGCAGTAATTTTAATTTTGCTTTAAAATACATCTAAATGTCTCAGAGTAAACACACGCTACTCACGGTAGTAGTGTGGTATTCCAAAATGCACCTTTGTTTTGATTCACTCCTAAATGAATCTGTTTTTTGAACAAATCAGTTAAGAGAATCATTCAATGACACACTTATTAACAGCTCCCTATGTTATTTGTGAAAGAAGCAATGTTTTGAAATAATCAGTTGAGAAAATAATTCAATGGCACACTTTTAAATGGCCAATTTTGTTACTCCCAAATGAATGATTCTGTAACCTGCTAATTAACAATTTTTAATCTAATATCAAATACTGAGTGACTAAATCTGTACAAAAAAACAGTGAGAGTATGACTTTTCAGGGACTTACAGTGTTATTCTTGGAACTCAAATCCATAAGCTTGTCAATGTTTGTCCAATCTGCTGATCTACAAGAACCCAAGAAAGCTTTGGGTTACAAAAATATGCCTCCTGTCCAACTTTAAAACACTTAAAAAAATTTCACTTCAAATTACTACAAATCATATGAACACATTGTCATTTCTGTCATTAGATTGTGATATATTTCAGCTATAACACTTAATAAAGTATTACACATTATTCAGATTTTCCTTCGACATAGTCCCTTTATTTATTAGGGGTCACCACAGCGGAATGAATCGCCTACTATTCCAGCATATGTTTTACGCAGCGGATGCCCTTCCAGCCGCAACGCAGTACTGGGAAACAACCATACTCTCTCATATTCACACACATAAACTACGGCCAATTTTGTTTATTCAATTCACCTATAGCGCATGTCTTTAGACTGTTGGGGAAACCGGAACACCCGGAGAAAACCCACATAAACACAGGGAGAACATGCAAACTCCACACAGAAATGTCATCTGGCCCAGTGGGACTTGAACCAGCGTCCTTCTTGCTGTGAGGCGACAGTGCTAACCACTGAGCCACCATGGTGCCAGTATTATACATTAGATAAAAGATAGCTGGCAATGATTTTTATTCTGAAAGTCATTTACCTGCTGGCTATGCTTCCTAAATGAATGACTGTTTTGAGCAGTTAAGCAAATGATTCAGTCTTTTGCATATTATTAACAACCTGTTTTTGTTCTTGCATGAATTAATGTTATGAACAAACTAGCTGAGAGAATAAATTACTTATTCACTTTTAAAAAGCCACTTCCAGTTTTGAACAAATCAGTAGAGAGAATTATTGAGTGAAATTGCTTATTAACAGCTACCTGAATACTGAGTTATTCAATCAGAATAAAATCAAAGTACAGTTGTATACAGGGCTTTTCGCTAACTTACAGTGCAATTCTCGAAACTCAAATACAATGCTTTCTGTTGCACTTTGTCACAAAACATGATGTTTACACTTCAAATAGCTACAAATCAACAAGAAAACAATGTCACTCTTGTCATTTTATTGTGATTTTATTTCACCTTTAAAACAACATACAGTTGTATACATTAGGTAACACGTATTATCTGGTAATGATTTTTGTGTCCTGAAAGTCATTCCCGACCTGCTCTCTGCTTCCTAAATAAATCGCCATTTTGAGCAAATCAGTTAAGAGAATGATTCAAGGACTCGCTTATTAGTACCTACTATGTTCCTGTATGAATCAACATTTTGAACAAATCAGCTGAGAGAATCTTTCACTGACTCATTTTTAATAGCCACTTGTGTTGTTCCTAAATGGATCAATGTTTTGATCAAATCAGTAGAGAGAATGATTTAGTGAACCTTTTTATTAAAAGCCACCTGTTAATGTAATATGCAAACCTTGAGTGATTCATTCTTTCATTTTCTTTTCGGCTTAGTCCCTTTATTAATCTGGGGTCGCCACAGCGGAATGAACCACCAACTTATCCAGCATATGTTTTATGCAGCGGATGCCATTCCAGCTGCAACCCATCACTGGGAAAAAACCCATACACTTCCATTCACACACATAAACTACTGACAATTTAGCTTACCCAATTCACCTATAGCGCATGCCTTTGAACTTGTGGGGGAAACCGGAGCACCCAGAGAAAACCCAGGCCAACATGGAGAGAACATGCAAACTCCACACAGAAATGCCAACTGGCCCAGCCGAGGCTCGAATCAGCGACCTTCTTGCAGTGAGGCGAGATCGCTACCCACTGTGCCACCGTAATGCCCTTGAGTGATTCAATCAGAAACAAAAATCAATGTACTGTTGTATATGGGTCTTTCCGCTGACGTACAATGCAATTCCTGGAACTCAAATCCATAACCTTGTGGATGTTTTCCCAAACAGCCACAAGAACACAAAAAAATGATGCTTTCTGTTTCGCCTTAAGCCTCAAAACATGATGTTTACACTCCAAATAGCTACAAATCAACAAGAAAACCTTGACACTCTTGACATTTTATTGTGATTTATTTCAGCTATAAAACAACATACGGTTCTATACATTAGGTAAAGGTTATTAGCCGGTAATGATTTTTGTGTCCTGAAAGTCATTCCTGACCTGCTGGCTGTGCTTCCTGAGGGGAGATGGTGCTGTAAGGTGCACACAAATCCAGTGTTGTCCTCATAACTTCCCTAACCAATTGGCTCGGCGGTCTTTGCCAAATGACTCAGCTGTCCCCTCCGGAGTCCAGCCCATCGCTCTGGCAGAATAATGCCACAGATAACAGCTCCAACAGGGCCCATTCCTCTGTTGAAGACATTTGGCCATCATTCACACTGGGAGAAAAAAAGGACACAGAAAAGATGATTTAAAGGAGGAGAGTGGATGGATTTGCCCTTCATTAACATAAAGCTGATTAGTTTAAGAGGGATTCCGGGTGTTGTGGAGGTTTTTGGGATTGATGGATGAGGGGTGGATTGTGACTGAGTCAAGGAACGGACCTTATCTCAACACAGTCCACCTTTTTGGAATCAATTCAGCTTGTTCAGGGTGTCGTGTTGACACACAGCTTCTGTTTTGTGCACATTCAGCAGAGCAACTGAAACACTGCAAGATATAAGACTGTAAGACTATATTGTTATATAAACTATAAGAGTTTACATAACAAACTGTAATTGATATTTTTTATATTTCTAGAAATGCATGAGTCTGCTTTGTGTGGTATTGTTTTAAACTTTAAAATAAACTCTATATGATTGATGTCGGCAGCATGGTGGCTCAGTGGTTAGCACTGTCGTCTCACAGCAAGAAGGTTCCTGGTTCAAGTTCTGAATGGACCAGTTGGCATTTCTGTGTGGAGTTTGCATGTTCTCCCCGTGTTGGCGTAGGTTTCCTCCGGGTGCTTCAGTTTCCCCCATAGTCCAAAGACATGTGGTATAGGTGAATTGGCCATAGTGTATGTGAATGTAAGCGTGTATTGGTGTTTCCCAGTACTGAGCTACAGCTGGAAGGGCATCCGCTGCGTAAAACATATGCTGGATAAGTTGGTGGTTCATTCCACTGTGGCGACCCCTGATAAATAAGTTACTAAGCCAAAGAAAAATGGATAATTGATGTCTCTGCTGTGCTAAAGGCAATGTCTCTTGTGATTCTGTACACTCAGATATAAAGGTACGCGAGCTGTCACTGGGGTGGTACCTTTTCGAAAGGTACATATTTGTACTTAAATGGTCCATATTGGTACCTCAAAGGTATATATTAGTACCTAAAATTTTTAAGAGGAACACTTTTGTACTTCTTAGGTACTAATGTGTACCCTTGAGGTATTAATAAGGACCCTTTAAGTACAAATATGTACCTGTCAAAAAGGTACCACCCCAGTGACAGCTCGCGCAACTTCATGAGAGTACTATAGGATGTACGTGAACATTTGTTTCTTTCTGAAATATGTTAAGAAACTGTTTTAGATGAAAGGGGTGAACACTGCATCTCAAACTTTATTAAAAAAAATGCAACATGTACACTTTGTGAATATTATTTTTGTGAGTCAAACCAAACCGAGAGAAGAAATGCAAAGGCTTTTAGTCAACAATCAAGAGAATGCTGCCATCTGCTGGTCAAAGTACTACACACATATTTCATAACATAACACAGTTTGACTACCTTTCAATATGGAATCAAAATGAGAACATCATCGTTTAACATCGTTTGAAAAGTCTTGCAACAACATAAAAACAATTCTTATTATAGGCAGGTTACAATATGCAAACATTACAAAAATTATATTTTAGGAAACCTATCAGAATTTAGGTCCGAATATATTATATCAATATTCATTCATTCATTCATTTATTTTATTTTTGGCTTAGTCCCTTTATTAATCTGGGGTCACCACAGCGGAATGAACCACCAACTTATCCAGCATATGTTTTTACACAATGGATGCTCTTCCAGCTGCAACCCATCAATGGAAAGCACCCATACACTCTCATTCACACACATACACTACGCACAATTTAGCTTAACCAATTCATCTATAGAGCATGTCTTTGGACTTGTGGGGGAAACTGGAGCACCCAGAGGAAACCCACGTGAACACAGGGAGAACATAACAAACTCTTCACACTAATGCCAACTGACCCAGCCGAGGCTCGAACCAGCGACCTTCTTGCTGTAAGGCGACAGCGCTACCCACTGCGCCAACATGCCTCCCACTACCTTTTAATATGGAATCAAAATCAGAACATGATATCTTTACCATCATTTGAAAAGTCTTGCAATAACATAAAAACAATTCTTATTATAGGCAGGTTACAATATGCAAACATTACAAAAGTAAATAGTTATATTTTAGAAAACCTAACCTATACTAAAAAATGCTTTTTTTTGTCTTTGTTTTAATAAGTTTGTGCCTCATTTGTATAAGCTTGTTTTGCTATAATTTTGTGTAAACACATATACACTACCAGTCAGAAGTCTGGAATTAGTATTATATTTATTATTATTCTTTCTATTTTTTTAAGGAAAATTAATTTTCCAGGTTTTACGAAGGCTGCATTTATTTGTTCAAAATAAAATAACAAAATTTTGTGAAATTATTTTTAAATAATTGTTTTCAATGTGGGAGACACAGTGGCTCAGTGAATAACACTGTTGCCTCACAGCAAGAAGTTCGCTGGTTCGAGTTCAGGCTGGGTCAGTTGGCATTTCTGTGTGGAGTTTGCATGTTCTCCTCGTGTTTGTGTGGGTTATCTCCGGGCGCTCATGTTTCTCCCACAGGTGAATTGAATAAACTAAATTGTCAGTAGTGTATGTGTGTGATGAATGTGTATGGATGTTTCCCAGTACTGGGTTGCCGTTGGAAAGGCATCCGCTGTGTAAAACATATGCTGGATAAATTGGCGGTTCATTCCGCTGTGGCGATCCTTGAGAAATAAAGGGACTAAGCCGAAGGAAAATGAATGTTTCCTATGTGAATACATTTTATTATGGGATTTATGTAATTCAATTTTTTAACAGATCCTTTTTCAGAATTAAAGTTTTATTTTAGAAATCATCCAGAAAAATTAAAACAAAACATTTGATACTTAATGATAGCATGACACATGACAGTACTTGTACATTATAATTTGATATTTAATTTGAAGCATGATGTTTACTTTGCATATGCACGCTATTAACACTTTGGGTTTTAATTTTTTATATATACTCCAGTCACTTTTATAGCAGCTTTACTGAACTAAACAGAAAAATACAAGAATCAAATTTGTGCATCTTTGTTTTTCTCTGTTTAAATCTGCCAGACAGATTCCAAAACAGTCTATATTTTTCCTGTCCAGTAAAATAATATAATATCAAAAACGTTACGCCCCAGTTGTCACGGTGGCGCAGTGGGTAGCATGATCACCTCACAGTAAGAAGGTCGCTGGTTTTAGCCTCGGCCAGGTCACTTGGCATTTCTGTGTGGAGTTTATATAATAAAGCCGAAATAAATAAGTAAATGAATGAATGAATAATTGCCACACTACCCCCCACCCCCCCCCCCCCCCCCCCCCCCCCCAAAAAAAAGGCTTAGCAACAGAGCCTACGTGCAATCTGATAATGTGTGGTTTATTTTGACCAACAGATGGCGCTGCTGCTCAATATACGGTTTCCAATTCATATTATTCAAGTATAGCGTTTATTTAAAGATTTTGAGTGTTGTTGGTTAGCACGACGCGTCAAGCTTAGGTTAGTTATCACATATTTAAAAACATATAACAAACAAATATTCATCAACAGCACGCTAAATAAACCCGCCATGCTCTTTTAAGCAGCTCTGATGTAACTTACTCACAAATCATCACAAGATGGCGACAGAGTCCATTTCTCATGTCACGTTTTTCCTCTCCGTTTCTTTTACTTTTTCAGTGTGGCAGATGGCATAACGAAAACAGTTTGGTGTTAGAGAAGTCTGTAATGAAGCTGCAGGGCACTTGTGCTGTGAGAACATCAGAAGGGCGTCAAAGACAGCACGAGTCAGTTGTTTTGTGCATTGTTTTTCTTGAGCGAGTGTGCGCATGTTGAAGTTCTCCGACGCCCCAGAGTTCACAGTGTTAAGTAGGTCAAACCCAGCAGGTCAGACGTGACGCGCTCGCCTCTAGAGGAGAATATCGTTCAGTCATTCTGCAGTTCACGGAGTTAAATAGGTCAGTCGCAGCAGGTCACACATACAAGCATGTCGAGCGTGGGCAAATGTGTTCTCTGAAGTGTGCTAAGTGTTCCTGTGTCATGTAACTTATTAAAAAATTATTTTCATACCGCAGTGGTGCAATTATATTAGGCGCGGGTTAGAGGTTGTCAAAATGGACCCAAATTTATTCATCAGTTTTTTATTATTATTATTATTTATGTGAGCAATTCCATAAATTCCAACAAAATAGTAAAACCCTTTCTATGTTTTTTTTTGTGTGTAGGATTGTATTTTCCAGAAATAAGTAAAAATGTATCTGTCATGTTTTCAAACAATGGGCTATATGCACACGGACTTTTAATTTTCAGCCAGGCAGCCGAAGGGCTTCCGGTAAACTGTCTTTCTATTACAAAATTGTCACGTTTAAGATCTGATTTCTTAAAAAATCAGCGATCTTCACTGCCTGTTAGATATACTATGTGAAGTGTGTTTCAGACCAGACAAGAAGTACTACTTTAAATTCCATTTCCCCAGCCATGTCTTCAAAATATTTACTTTACCCCAGTATTTTCAATGGAGTTTCTGCGCTAGCCTGTTACTACTGATGGCGCTAGAGGTTACAATGGTCTTTCATTTCGTTTCACGTTTGAACAACTAAATGAATGATTAAGTCTATTTAACTGAATTTATTGTAATTACATTTACAACATCGATGCTGTAAAAAGAACCTTGTGAAATTGAAAATAGTCACATTAAGCTTTCACCGGAAGTTTTTCATTGGCTTTAAAACTCTAGCTGTGCAGAGCCCATATTTGATTTACCAAAGTCACACAAGTGCCAATTTCACATCTATCCTTGACAGAGAGATGTCACATCCATAACAAAGCTTTTCTCTCATAATTGCAAAAATGTCAAATAAAATAAAATCAATCATTTTTGTTCTATTGTGAGCTGACTCTTATCCTTTTGATTAGCATTGATGTTGGGGGGTTGTGCAGTTTAATTCACAGAATTTCTACAAAGTATATTGAATACTGCAAATTCTCAGACTTTTCTTGGTCACGTCTATAATGCATGTGTATTTTCCTCATTTAAAATATGTTTCAGACCCATAGCCAGCCTGGTGAAATAAGTGGTGTTCTTTTTTTCTCAAAAAGTGGACTTTTCTGCATTTTCTATTTAACTATGAGGTTTAAATACCGCATTTTAAAACACTTGTTTTAGCTGTATTAGCTTGTTGAATGGTTATCATAACCACACTTTCAAATCAAATCAAATCAAATCAAATCAAATCACTTTTATTGTCACATCATCAGCAGCACGTGTGCTATGATGAGTGAAAAGCTTAGGTGCTGGCTCCAGACAGTGAAAAATACAGATAGTGCAAATACAACAACAGTGCAAAAAACAGACAGTGCAAATACAACAACAGTGCAAAATACAGACAGT
>CAIGQZ010032461.1:11268824-11289634 GCA_903798205.1 Danio tinwini | reverse complement strand
AACAAAAGAGAGAAACAAAGAGAGACAGAACGACCACGAGAGAGAGAGAGAGAGAGAGAGAGAGAGAGAGAGAGAGAGAGAGAGAGAGAGAGAGAGAGAGAGAGATTAGACATATTTACTGCTATATATCGCAAATATTGTCCCTCATATTATTCGCAACAGACCTAGGCTAATATTTCCAAATAGAAATATTAATATTTACATGAACTATTACTTATACGTCATAGAATGACAACTTGGTAAAGTCACAGCTCGAACTCAACTATCAAGGCTATCATACTTCTGCTTATTTTTTCACACACCATGATTTATCATGAATAATATTTTCCAGATGTGAAACTGTCATCGTGAGCTCAAGTGGTCTTTTTGAACCGCTCGGCTCAGTAACGAGTCTCCGTAACGGTTCATTTCAACGACGTTTCTAATATCAGACTGTATAATATTTGTACTGACAGAGTGCAAATATGAGAAATGTAGGGGATGTGGAAGTAAGTCTTCTCAGCATGGGATGATTCAGCTAAAATATACACGAGCAGAATAAAGCCAGAACAAACTCACGGCTTCCACTAGTGAGATGGATCCTCACAGTGCGACTTGGCCATCAATCCAGCTGAGCGCTTCAGTCATTCAGCCGCACGCGCCCTGACCTGGAAAACTCACTGATCGCACTTTGATTGACCTAATACTCTTTTAAAAGTCTGCAGATCACACATGTGGAACAATGAATGTTATAGCGGTCCCTCAGAATTGTGTGAAATCAGGGCGGCACACATGGCTGAATTTACATTGATTTACACTTTCTCACCTCACCCCAAAATAAAAATTCTGTTATTTACTCACCTACGTGTCATGTCATTTCCACAAGTTTTGTTCACCTTCAGAAGAGAAATGAAGATAGTTTAATCAAATCTGAGAGATTTCAGTCCCTCTGAAAGTTTAAACCTGAAAGTCTAATGCTTTAAAACTTTGGTAAAAGATGGTTTAAGGCTGATCCAGGTCTTTATTCATATAGGATTATTCACATTATTGTTAGGTGCAGTATGTAAGATTGACACCCAGTGGTTTAACTAGGTATTGTACTCCAAAATCAAAACACTTTTTCACCCAGGTGCTCCTCCAATGACTCCATTCAAAACCAGGTTGCCAGATTGACAACACCAACAGGACCAAGCGTGCCTGACTATCAAGCCTAAACCGTAGCTACAAGCGACGATACATGATAAAAGGTATAACTTCCATATTAAAAAGGAATTTTTGTCCCAATCATCACCTGAAATGTCTATTTTACAAACGGTTTCAATTTCTTGCAGGTGAACAACAGATGAACTTCTATGACGATGATCACCTCAGGTCATACCTGCCAACATTTGGTTCGTAGAGAGCGGGGCTGGGGGGGTTATGTGCGCGAACTGAAGAACGGGAGTGTTTCAGCCGGACTGTAGAACCAGGTTTCAGCCGGACTGTACCAAAATGCTGATGAGGAGGGGGGGGGGGGGGGGGGGGGTGTGTGTGAAATTCCGGGAGTTTTCCGGGAGACAGATTTATATGGGAGACGGGTCTGAAATACGGGAGACTCCCTGGAAAAGTGGGAGTGTTGGCAGGTATGCCTCACGTACTGATTACGTCCTTTGTTAAATGCTACAAATGTGAGTTTGAATACCATTTTATGTGACATTTACTGAAAACAGCAGCAGATAGTTCACCTCAGATATTGAAAATAAAAGAAACTATTTAAACTGTGACTCAGTGCAAACCAACAAATTTAAGTCACCTAGCATTTCACGTCACTTTTAATATAGCCATATATAACAATGAATAACAGCTGAGCGGAAACTCTGACCGATGTGAGGAGAGTTTACTCGCACGTGAATTGTTTTAACTATTTTGGTCCGTTTAGAAACTTTGTTGTGTGAAAGCTAACCACAACAACAACAACAACAACAACAACAAAACAACAACATTTTAACTATTTTAATCCAATTAAAATTAAATTAAATTAAAACAATAAAAAACAACAATCTAAAGGTGTGAAAGCACCCTTAATCTGACTCTTATTTTGGAGGCTGCTGCTCTCCTCCAGAGATTGCTTTTTCGGCTGCACCCGCATAAGTTGAAGAGACCTTTAAGACTGAATTGAAATGCAGTGTGTTTTTGTTTATATTTTTACTAACTTAATATTAAAGGGGGTTAAATTACCTATAGCAGCCTAAAGTTGTTCGCAAAGACTTTTATTTTAGTTTTTTATTTTATTTTGATATTTATTCAACATAAGTATCAAGAGAGCATGCCATTTCAGTCTGAGAAAAGTCCACTCACATTCTCCATATGGGAAAATTCATTTTAGTTGAGTAGCTGATGAGTGTTTTGAACTCTAGGTTGAAATATCTATATCAGTTCAACTTATTTTTTAAACAATTTTGATGTGGACAATTTAAAATGATACACTGAAAAATGTTCAACTTAATTTGTTTTAAATCAGCTTCTTAAAATTGTTTGCAACAATTTGCAATAAAGGCGGCACAGTGGGTTGCGCTGTCGCCTCACAGCAGGAAGGTTGCTAGTTCAAGCCTCAGCTGGGTCAGTTAGCATTTCTGTGTGGAGTTTGCATGTTCTCCCCGTGTTCACGTGGGTTTTCTCCGGGTGCTCCAGTTTCCCCCACAAGTCCAAAGAGATGCACTATATGAACTGGTTATAACTGGTTATACACTATATAAACTATTTTGTTTAACTTTATTCTGTTAAACAAAAAGGAAAGTAGTTTAAAATAAGCTGAAAGCTTCTAACCATTGACTTAGTAGGAAAAACAAATGGTTGACAATGGTTACAGGGTTTCAGTGTTCTTCAAAATGTCTACCTTCTATTTCAACAGAACAAAGAAACTCCAACATTTGAAACAAGTAAAGAGTGACTAAATAATGACAGAATTTTCAGATTTGTGTGAAACGATACATTTAATATCAAAATACCCAAGTGCAAACTATACAAAGAGAGTTCTTTTGCTCCATCCACTTCCATAAAGCACACCAAAATGGTATGATCAGGCTCTCCAGTCTCCACTCCAAACATTTCAACAAGATTCAACTCGACGCTGCTTGATTTGGTTTTACTGCTTTTATTGCGCATGATCTTGTCTCTTCAGGAGACTTGGATGAAACCTCTTAAGTCACATGGATTTATTTAGTGATCTCTTTATGAACGTGCCAGAGAGTTTGGGTGAACACGCTTCCAACGGAGAGACAGAAACCTCTCAGATTTGATTAAAATATCTTCACTTCAGTTACGAAGATGAATGAAAATCTTGATTTTGGATGCATAAATGATGGCAGATTTTTTGGCCTGAACTAACCCTTTAGCATGACCACAATGTGATCTTTAAAAATAAATAAATAAATGAGATTCGATAGCAATGATGTGTAAATGCAAACTATTCTGGTTTAGCAAAGCACCATCGCCGTCATGAGCATGAATGAAAAAGCAAAGGGCATTTCCATTAATCTAGATGTTTCTGGGCGATCACGTCGAGTCTGATCACTTTCATGTGCGTTTTCAGTGAAAGATGATCGGCGGGGTTTTGGTCCCCGTTCTGTTGAGGGTCTGGCGCTTGTGCTGTTCCTGCTGAGCCCGTAGTGGCAGTGGTTAACAGGGCGTAAAGGAGAGGGAAGCTAAGGCGGTCAGGATTAGACTTGAAGAACTGTTGAAGTGTCAGCGGGTTCCAAACTGAACTCCTGAACTCCCACTTCTCGTCGCAGGAGACGCTTTTTTTCCCCCTCCGAATGCCAGTCTCGACAAGGTCAGTGTGAGGTCGTGGGGCTTTCACACATTGGCCCGTTAACGAGGCCTCCGAATTGGGACGAGCTGTGAGGAGACACTGGGATCCGGTCGGAGAGAACAGCAGGAGGGGAAGAGCAGACAAACCCAAACACCCCACAGGAACATCAGCACAAAGACTGCTGCATAAACTGCTCTAACTCTCAGGAGTGTTTTGGGGGGTGTAAATGCCTTCGGTGTGAATTTCTAAAGATATATTTACAGATTTTAGCTTAGTTCAGCAAGTTGTCGAGACTGTAATGAGTGGCAATGCAAAACAACTGGAGCTTTAAAATATTTAAAGGGACATTGCAGGGTCAAGCTAAGCTAAGCAAAAACATATTTTAGCTATGTCTGAGGTGCTGGTCAGCCACTTACAGTGCTCAGCATAACTGAGTACACCCCGTTTTGAAAATTAATCTTTGTATCTATTTCTCAGTGAATATAGGCAATGCATTTTGGTGCATATAAACAAAACAGATTCATTAAACAGATATATTTATTAAAATAATAGATTAGTCACCAAACATATTTAGAAATTGAAAGAGAATACAATTAAATTCAAGCAAAATATTGCTAAAACAAATCACAACCTACAAAGTTTCAACTAAATTAAAAATTTGTATTTAATATTTTCCCATATAAATTTGGGTGTACTAGTTATTGGACCGTTATTGTAAGTTATTTTGTTAGATAAGCTCCAGATTTGGCTTTAGTACTGACTAATCTAATGTATGTATTAATGCACAAATATAGTATTGTATAGCTTCCTATTGAAAATATAAATTTAAAAAAGTGAGGGGTGTACTTATATATGCTGAGCACTGTACATCGGAAGCGAATTTTGCACATTTTCTGGAAGGGTTTAAATCGGTTGTTGTTAGAACAGATGCGTTTGCGGCCGGAAGTTAAAGATAATTATTTATGTTATTTATTAAAATTCCCATTTTTTGTATTTTATTATCGTCTACCCCCACCCCAACTCTAAACCCAACCATCATTGTAACCTAAAAACAGTAGTTGTACAGAGTATTAAATTGTATTTTTTAACGCCCCCCACCCCAACCCTAAACCCAACTGTCACAGTACTGTAAAATATTAATTATTGTTATAGTGTCATAAAAATAATTCCACTATATTAATGTGCATATCGCACTTCCGGTCGGCTGTGTATCCAATCTAGACTTTACTGTAATTAATCAGTTAGGACTTTTAAAGCACTTGTGTTAATTCTTGTGTTCACTTGTGTTTATTAGCTGTAATACATTTTTAAATATTCTTAGATAAAATTAAAACAAATTGTCAGACACAAAGTTTTTTGCAAATTGAATGCACTTTTAGAAAGAAAAGAAAGCGTTCCATGATAATGAAATGTTCGTTTACTTTCTTAGTAAACTTTACATATTTTGTTTTCCCCTATAACTACCATTCTAAGTGCTTCACACACTTTTTAAAAGGAATTTTTGGTAGAAGTGTAAAAAAATGGCACAAATGCAGATGAATGGATATTTTGGTAAACAATAAATATCATTAGTATGTTGTATACCATGTATGCACAAATATCAATGCATGCTCCTTTGACAAAGTCTACATTGTAAAAGGGCTATACATTGTATAACCCAAAAAGTTAAGGTAACTTAAACCGTTTGAGGAAACCAATTGCAACAAACTATTTAAGTTCAAAAACTAATCCTAATGAGTACTGTGAACTTAATCCATTTGAGTAAATGAAGCAACTTGAGCACAGTAAAGCCTGATAAATGAAGAGAACTCAAACCAGCTGAGTAAGTTATGGCAACTCAAACCATATGAGGAAACCGATTGCTATAAACCATTGAGGTTAAGAAACTAATATGTATTACTGTGAACTTACTTTATTTATGTAAAACTATGGGGCTTTTAATTAACTCAATATTTTCAACAGAGTTCAAAACATTTTTCAAATGTGTAATTAACTTTCAGTAAATTTTGAGTAACTACACTCATTTCATTTGATAAAGGTGACTGTTGGGTTTTACAGTGTAGAAATAAAGAATAATTGACAAAAAGATGAATTGTTTAAATAGATTGTATCAAATTATTGATTGCAATTTTAATGTGAATTATTAATCATGTTAAATGTAGTTTAATACTATTGTAATGAATATTGATATTTTTCATCAAAGTTCACAAATGCTGTTGGCATTTTTAGACTCAGACTCAATTTTATTATTCCGTTTAGGGAAACTAAAATTGCAGCAAGTTGCCATAACACAGGAAAAGTTCCATGTACACATTACCAAAATAGTACCACACAACATACAATACATTTTTTAGATGCATCTCCCTCCCCACGTGACTCATTTAATGGCCTAATAACCGCCGTTATAACATTTTTTTAAATTTTATTTGTCTTGCAAATAGTAACTCTAAAACGACGTCCTGACGGCAGTCGCTGAAACACTGAGTACAATGGGTGACCTGGGGTGGAGAATACCCTGAGCTCTCTTTAAAACATAATTATGGTAAATTACGATTGGACCAGTTTGGTTAAAACCAATGATCTTGCCTGCCACCTTCACAAGGCTACTCAACCTGTTCTTATTTAACTAACTCAGATTACCGTACCAAGCTACAATGCAGAAAGATAAAACAGATTCAACAAATAGTTTATAAATTGTCACTTAAACAGAATTAGAATTATGCTTTTTTTTAATTTGTGAGATTATCATTATTTTTGGTTATTTTATTTTAGTTAGAATACTGTAAACTGTTTTACACCAACTCATTTTACATTGATATTTATTATCTGGATGTTATTGGCGGTCGGGGTTGGAAGAATAGAACGAGAGAAATGTGCAAGTTTTTTTTGTGGCAATCAAATTCATGTCAATCAAATGCTTTCAATTATCCATTTCGTCAACAAACAAAATTAAAATATTAGACCAACTTAAGAATGCTTGGAATAAATAAATAAGTAAAAACTAGCTTGGCTCATTTTATTTAAACTTACTTGCAGTTTTTAGCTTACTAATATCATGTTAATGTTTTATAATCAATAGATGCAAAGCTAAAATGTAATCCTAATTGTGCACACACACACACAAAGCAGGACATTGTACGTATAACAGATCTCATTTCATTTTTTAATGAGGAGAGTCGAGTTGGGCTTTTTTTTTTCATTTTTAGAAAATAAACCAATAACAATATTACAAATAATGAAATTGTTACATCATTCACAGGGTTACAGTCAAATGTACATTTTATACAGCGAAACAGGACCTCCCGTCTCCGTCACAGTGGTCCAGGTGGGCAGTGCTCTATTTGGGCAAAAGAGAGAGAGAGAGAGAGAGAGAGAGAGAGAGGTCTGCTGCCCTGTAATGAAAAGCAGGGCTGAGAGACATGCGGAAGAACACATTGCTGCCTTCCTAACAGCAGAGGGAGCTGCGGCCCTACAGCCACTACAGCTCTGCTCAGGGAGCCATTTTCTCTCCCAACAACTTCCCACCATATTTGGAGGATGCAGGCAGAAATATGGACCAATGAGAGGGAGCCAGAGCCAGCTTGTATTTACGTTCACAGTCACACATAATCATCATAATAACGGTTTTGCATTGGTATTATGCATCGGCGGTAGCTGTGAGCATATGCTGTTCACAGCTTGCTGTCACCCAGCTTTCAACAAAAAGCCTTAAATGGTGCACGATCACGTTTTTGCTCGCCAGAAAGAACATTTGCAGTTCGCATGTCCACATAACGGCAGCTTATTGGTTATTTTCACAAGAAAAAAAAGTCCTATGTGCCATCTTTCCCAGCACTGTGTTGTGGTAGAAAGCTTGCATTTAAGGTGGTAATCCGGGTGAAAAAAATAATAAGAAGTGCTTCAATCACTCAGCGTGACCACATTCTTTCACACTCTCAAGGCCACGTCTCATTTGTCTGTGGTCTACGTAGTGTTCTGTTAAACGACAAATGAGAGACAGAGGAGTATGAAGTAATTAGTCCCCTACTGAGAAACAAACTTGAACGGTGGAAAAAAAGAGAATTACATAAGATGAATCTGATGAAATATTCCTACATAAATACAGGTTTAATGTGTAGCAAATGTCAAGCGTGTCAGCATCTTTCAACGTATCAATATCTTAAGACAGAAAGGCTCATTGGCTGCTAATGTTCCTTCGAATCTCTCGATGCAAAGTACCAGAAATTCCTGATGATCAGTGCCAAACAGCAAAAAACCTCTTTTTATACTTCTGAAATGACACATTTCATTGGAAGGAAAAGAAGTCGGGGATCAGGGATACAGGATATCCCTTCAGCACTGGATTTCATTCAAAGCTCTGTTAATCCTGAACTTTTAGGCAGATTTAAAGCATGCCATAACTTGTGGGTAGTACCTCTAAATATTGCTACTGCCATGGATTTATTTATTTTGTATGTGTGTGTGTGTGTGTGTGTGTGTGGATCCTGCAGTTTTCGGTGACAGCGATTGTCCTAGAAGGGTGAAGCAGAAAGCGGTGTTATTCTGAGGAAGACGAGGGATTCAAGACCTTAGTCTCACAGTGCAGCAGTGACACTGAGACGCCATTAAATATTGAGAGGATGTGTGCTGGACAGACAGGTAAAGATGGCTGCTGGCACCAGCACTGGTACAGGTTTTAATGTGAGAACATTCTTCACTCTAAATCTGTCTCTCACCTCCCTGAATCACCTCCCGTCCCAACCAGCAGCTCAAAGTGACTAAGTTGCCACGTATTGCATACGTACACTGCAAATAAACAGAGTGTATAGCTTGTGATGGATGTTTAACAAAATTGTTTATTTACTTATGAGAGGCTTTTGAAATGGGACTATAGGCTGGGCGATTTGGCCTAAAATCAAAATCTTGATTAATTGGAACATTTTGATTTGATTACAATTAATAAATGATTATTATATCTATTTATTTTATTTGTTTGCCCTCATAGTTCATGGACAAGTTTTGTACTGTAAACATGCTCGCATATTACAAGTGTGAGATTTCTGAATGAAGAGTGCATTACTTGATTTTAAGGTAATTCAAGGAAACACACTATCTACCATCTATGATTATTTATTGAACATCAGTGTTGAACAACTAAAAATTAAAACACGCATTGCCTAAAACCAACAGTGACTGTTTTCCTACAAAAAGTGAAAGTAATTAACTCACACTTTTGGAAACAAAACAAATTATTTTTTAAAATCTTTTTCATATTAAAATAGGCAGTACTTCTAAATAAAATAACTCTTGCATATCTTGTAAATAATATTTTAAACACTGCATTTCTTGCATTTTCTATTTTTATGTAAATAATAATTTGAATGTAATGGAAAATATGCCATCTCAAGACATCTCTGGTGCTGCTTCCAATCATCGTCAATGTAGTGCAAAGTAAGGCTCAAGAATGGGTCCATGGTCCCACTTGACCAAAGATCAGATGTGGCTGCAGAAGTATCAGCCTTAACAGAGTGGGGTCACACGCAGTAGGGGAAAAAAATAAAAAAATCGACCCAGTAAAGTTAGATCGATTATAGATTCTAAAAGTAAATTTCGATTACTTTTTGATTAATCACCCAGCCCTAAATGGGACCATGCTTTTACAACTTGATACTGAAAATATAACACAGAAGGGACATTTTTAGTGTTATGGAATTATAAATTGTCTGCACTGGATTTGTTAAGCATGGGACCATGAAATCACAGACTTTAAAACATTCAGTGTTTTTTTTAAGTAATAAAAAAGTTTTTTAGTCACTAAATTAAATAATCTGAAATAATATGTACTATATGGAGTATTTGTTTTTTTACATTTTTATTTGTTTGAAAGAAACTATTTTGAAAACTACTAACTTGCTAAAAATACATTTAAGTGTAAAGTAAATGCTGTAAAAATAATGAAAAAATATCATAAATATAAAAATAATAATTAAAAATAAAAGTTTTCCATTTGTTAATAACTGTTTTTTAGCATGAGCACAAAATCAGCATATTAAAATGTTTCTAAAAGACCATGTGAAGTAAAATGATGCTGAAAATCCAGCTTTGCCACCACAGGAATAAATTACATTTCAAAATATATTAAATTAGAATATGATTATTTTAAACTGCAAAAAATATTCAACAATATTGCTTTTTTTACTGCATTTCTAATTAAATTAAATGCAACCAAATAGTAAGTAAAACAAAATTTCAGTAACAGCAACACAGGCTATAGTAACTGCATATTAAAACAACAACTGTGACTGGCATGCTGGATTTTCTCTTCTAATGTTAACGGACAAATTACTGGTTGCTGGTTAGGACGAGGTGTTAAGCTCAGATTGATTTCCTCTCTCCCTGAATCCTCCTGCTGGTGAAGAAAAGATCTGAAAAGCTGAGAGCTAAAACTTAAGGGCCACTTATTATCTCAAGCTCTATGGAAAAAATGAAATCCTACCATCTTTCTGGACACACTGGAAGGTAGACATGGGTGTCTCTCAAGCCTTTTGAATTGATCTCAACCTAGGATGGCCTGTCTGCTGGTTGCCCAAACACTGCCTGATAATAGTCTTTTTTTTCTAATGGAAGCATCATGTAATGGGAAGAACAGAGAAACGGTCAACACCATCTGATCAGAACTTTATCAGCACTTTGAGATTCAGACTTTACCTACACTGAACTGACCTCACAGTACTGTGTGTTTTTAACAGATGCATGTCAACCCTGAGGTTATGGAAATAAAGCGAGAGCCCCTCGTCGACCGAGCGACAAGTATATTGTTATCCACAGTGACCTTAATGCTGGTACACGGATGTACCTGTATGTGCAAACACACTCAGACACACACACGCACACATACGCTCCAGCATAGATGAAGATGCCTCAGACTTGTTCATCTCTACGGCTGTTTCTCATCTCTCAGCCCGTCCTAGTACAAAACAAAAAGCCCAAAAAAAAAACAGACAATAGCAACTCTCCATTGACAACACATAAAAAAACCTAATCTGTACACTAAAATCCAACACAGCTTTGAGAAAAACCTCTCAGGTGGGGGGAGTTTCTGATTCAGAATATTATATACAGTTCTTACGTCAATGCAGGTGAAGTATCTTACGCAATTACGAATGCTTTCTCTGTATAAAATAAAACCTATACACACTAATTTACATTTTGTGATTCGTTGACGAAACTCCAGCTTGTTTTTTAGATGTCAGATTTAATCTTGGCCCCCGATCGGTGAATGTAACCTGTTTAAAAATGTCGTAACAGCATCCTCATATAAAACTATGCTTCACAATGACTTTCCTGTTATGAAAATGTCCTCTAACTCTTTATCAGATATTAAAACCCCTAAACACTGTATTATAAAATGTTTTTTCTTTTAAAAGAAACGATTTTGGTGGCAAAAATATAAGCATATCAACACAGTGATCTGCGACGTGTATCAAATCCAAGCATCCTGTGAAATCATAGTTTTGCACCGCACATGGGCTCCATACGCACACATGCACACACTCGCACGGCAGGGATTCGAGCATAAAAGAAGAGTGGAGATGTGAGGACCACACCACACGTGCACTCAGGTTCACCAGCTAAAAAGTTTCTTAATGGGGGAGAATATCTTACGCCGTCTTTCAAACTAAATCATCTTAGCCCATGACAAAAAAGGGTGAAGAATATAAAAAGATGACCCCCTCGAGTCACAAACGTACGCACACACTAAAGAAAGTCCATCAAATGTCAATGTAGCTCAATCTAATACTGAAAATGAAGCTAAATGTTGGACTGCATCAGGCTTGTACTGATGACCTCACGACGTCAAGTGCATCTGATATGTACAGGACGAGGTACAAAGAGATGATGCTCAATTTTGGCAGGCTGTTTTATGACATCTGTCAAAGATTTCTGTTTTCCTCCCCCCGAGCAATGAGAATTCTGCACCACAAATTGCAACACTGTGATAACTGCATTTTTTTCTTCCTCTGTTTGTGTTGATGTAGTTTGAATGACTGAAGTCTCATGTTTTCTTCAAGGCAGTATCAGCTGCCAGAAGGAAGTGCCATTTCATGGTGTTCACATACTTTTCCCCTGACTGTCAGCAAGGGGAGAGGGATTACGCTCCCGCAGGTTGTCCCATGTGTGTGTGTGTGTGTATCCACTGAGCAGACAGTCATTATTTCTAGTCAGGATTTTCCTAAAATATTCAAAAAGTAAAATCTCAGAAGCATGTATCATGGGGTGAAGTTTTTCATCTCCTGTTCCTTCATTGCCCTTTTAAAGGGTAGCCTTTCCATTCAGTCCACCATATTCAGTCTGCAATCTATACATTTCATATAGATTCCTTATGCTTTCATAGCTTTAAAAATTCTTTACAAAAAAACTCTTTAAAAAATGAAGACGTTAAAAAAAGAATAACTGGAAAGGAACAAAATGAGAAGGAAATAGGGGCGGAGCCTATTGCTGGCAGACTGAAGGGTCATCCTGTGATTGGTGGCGGCTAAAACTAAACGATCAGGTGTTGTGACCATATTTTCCAGACGCAGCTTTCCCGAGTCCAGCCCATTAGGGTGTCTGGGGGTTAATGGGGGAGTCAGATGACACAGATGGAGAACGAGAGTGTTTGGGAGGAGGGGGCAGGTGGGTATCCTAGGTGGTCCAGAAGGAAAATCAGGCTTAGGGTCTGCGGTGGCCGCCCCATCCCTTCACGCTGGCTCTCCGCCTCCTCCTCTTGTCCTCCGCCCAGTCTAATCGAGGGCACGTGGTCAAACCTCTACCGACTGGATCTGGTTCATTTGAGCCCTCATCATCTGAACGCTGTTGAGGATCTTCTTCTGATGACCTGCTAGTGTCACTCCGACCCGGAGAATGTCCCTACAAAAAAAGAAGCAAGATTAAACACAAGCACTCTGAAGCAGATACCTTAATGCTGTAGAAACACATTTTTATTCACTGGTTTCATTGCATGATGCCAAAGTAAACTCAGCGTGTTAGTTCAAGATTGAGTAAACGGTAAATTCCTTAATCCTCATCATCCTCTGTTTGTTTCACAATCCAAGCGTCTCTGAAACAACAACGCCTCCTTTGTTTTTCCGTGGCGTGTCTGGTTTGGCCAGGTAACAGCTGAGGTGAGGAGACGGGAAAAAAAATCTATGCGTGCATTTCTGTGGTTCCCATTGGCACACTGATTGACAGCCAGCAACAAACACAGGGAAACATACCTATATTGATTTTGAGTTTAAATCCAGATGGTGTCTAATCACTGAGAAATTGTTTCAGCTGCAATTGATAATTCATTTAGAAAAATAGACTGGAGACTGAGTAGTACAGCTACACAGTCAATCATATTGAAACTGAAATTGTGAAATGGCCTTGTGCATCCATCATTATATCGCAAAAGACTTTGATTTAAATAGATGGTAATATTTCACAATGAGACCCAATTCTTTAATGCAAAAGATATTATAAACTTCAAATGATCTACATTTTAACAGCATTTACTAATCTAGATATAATGTACATGCACACCATCATTTAAAAGTTTGAAGTTAGTAAAGATTAAAATATTTTTTAAATCTCTTCTCACCAAGGCTGATTTATTTGATTGAAATGAAGCAAGACATTTTTCACCATATTTTTCTATAATATTTTTTCTTCTGGAGAAAGTCTTGTTTTATTTCGGTTACAATAAAAGCAGTTTTTAATTATTAAAAAACATTTTAAGGTCAATATCAATAGCCCTCTTAAGCAATATTTTTTTCAGATTCTCTACAGAACAAACCACTGTTATTCAATGACTTGCCCAATTACCCTAACTTGCCTAGTTAACCTAATTAACCCAGTTAAGCCTTCAAATTGCACTTCAGGTTAAATACAGTATTAGTGTCTTGAAAAATATTATGTACTGTCATCATGGCAAAGCTAAAAGAAATCAGTTATTAGAAATGAGTAATTAAATCTATTACGTCTAGAAATGTGCTAAAAAAATCTTTCTGTTAAACATAGGGATGCTCATAATAACCAATTAACCGTTAACCAAAAGTGTGCACTTATTGGTATCGGTTAAATGATAAATGATAAAAAAAATATTATTATGTATAATAAGTTTGGCTGCATAAGGAGCTAATCAAGCAAACAAGATTTTTGCCTTGAGAGGGGCATCTTTTGAACGGTTTACTAATGGCCGCGAGCGTTTTTGGCACCCTGTGCGCGTTTTTGCTGCCGCGCATTGTGTGCTTGCTGTTGAAAATACGTAAAGTCTGAGCAGAAAAAGCACGTTACATCAGTCGCTTCTTTTTTATTCTTCAATCAAATGAAAGCAGAGGCAGGGTCTCTGTTGATTAAATGCATATTTCTTGTGGAGCCATCGATTTGATGAAGCCTGCTATTTTCATTTGACAGAACAAAAACATATGATTGAATAAATGGCATATGCTGGTTCTTAAAAAGGATTCAGTCAGTTTTCGTTTTGTAATCTAAACTTGTCATTTAAGTATATATCTTGGGCAGGACTATTTATTTTATACTTTTTACTTAGTTTATTCTGTTCTTCTATGCTGTTGGAAATGCTGCAGGTGCTTGAAGATGTGCTGTTGTTCTGATGTTCTGTATGCTGTTGTTAACATGTTAAAATACATCAGTACTTTAAAATGCTATATTTAATGTGTCCAACACAAAATAGACATGTTAATAATTATTATTTTTAATTAAATAATAATTTAATATTAATCTGACCAGTAACCGTTAATATATAAGCATTCCTAGTTAAACAGAAATTGGGGAAAAATATACAGGTGGGCTAATAACTCAGGAGGGCTAACAATTCCGACTTCAACTGTACATATTATCACATCGGGTCGCTACTAGCATCTTAGTGCTATATGTTGCTGGGCTAACTGCAAGGCTACTAGCAACCACCTTCAGTAATCATTCTAATATGCTGATGTTCTGCTAAATATTTTTCATATTTTCTTTTTGATTTCATCAGCCTTTTATTTGAGTATCTTGTATGTTTGTCACTTAAGATAAATTAAATGCCTCCTTGGAATACTAGGAGTAATTTATTTCCAAAGAACAAAAAAAAAAAAAAAAAGATTTTCTATGTCACATTTAATATTATATTCTATATTCCATTGTGCAGGTCTAATACAGTAAATAGAGCAAAAACTATGAACTTAGGGCATAATAGAGCAAAACTATAAAAAGACAGTCAGCACTTATGGAGTCAAAGTTCCCCTAGAGGTTCTGCTGACTCAGTGATCAAAGTGTGGCTGTTTTCCAAGCTGCCCTCTCTCATAGGTATAGCACTTACTCCATGGTCATCTGGGAAACGAGGTCGAAGCTGGTGAAGTTGCCATTGGCAAAGTTGTCTTTGTACTGGCCCATCTTAATAGCGTCCAGCCAATCATCCACAGTGCTAAAGCTAGAGAAGTCAGGCACACTGCGGTCAAGCAAGGGCAAATGCACACTGCAGAGACAATAAGAGAGAGAGACATACAGAGGAGTTCCACTGTTGTTAATTTATGCAGTATAACACATGCTAAGAATCCCCCTATACATGGTACGGTCTTACAAGATATGTGGTTCACATTTATTTGGCATATAATCAATGCAAAAAAAAAATCATTTAGCATATTTTTGGTAATTGTGACACACTTGGGAATTTTGAGCTATATTATTTCTTGGGTCAATATAATTCAATCTCTGGAGATGGAAAAAAAAGGATGTTAGGGGAAGAATTTAAGTGCAAAGTGTCCTCTGCCCTGTTTAATTCTTCAAAAAAATGCAATTACTGTCCCCCAGATGACTGTACTTTCTAGCAACATTACTGTAGCTTATGAGCCTCGAGGCAAAAAGAGCTGGTGGGAAGTGAGCAAAACCCAAACCTCTCACCATCAGCGTGATGACAGAAGAAACTGGGCCATTTTACATGTCCACAAGACACTGACTAGAGTGTTGCCCACTGTTACTTTGTCTACCAGCTTTAATGTTGTTTGAAAGTCATGATTGCCTGAAGCTTTCAATAATGATCTGATCAATCAAACCCACTTGCTTTTATTTACATAGGTTTTCAATGCCAAAAGAAATAACTTGCAAACTTGACACAGCATCAATAGTCCACCACAGGTATCAGAAGGAAAACCAAAGCATTGACCCCAGATTGAAAACAGTGCTGGAGTCATTTAAAAGGAGGCATTACTATTAAGGTCATATTCCATTTGGTTTTGTAAATATGCCTTGAAGGATGCAAGCGAGTCGGGTCTGGCAAAAGGTCAGCTGTAGAAAATTCCCCCTAATATATGAAACACACAAACAAAAGAACGCATGCACTCAAGACCTACACTTCAGTGCAATGGCGAGGGTGTCAGACTAAACTAAGTACTAAATACCTTAAAAAGAAACTTCAAAGCAGGCAATAAAGTTGTTTTTGTAGCCGCACATATATCATGTAACACGGATGGATCTGCACTCCTCTCCAAACAATACAGTATTATGTATGTGCAGCGGTTAGACAGAAAACGTCATTACGATCCCTTGATGCTGCCACGGCATTCCATAGTGTAAAGTTTCACTCCTGTGTCTATACTCCTTTCCAAAGAGGCAATGCATCTCCATACACTAAATACTGTAGAAACTTGTTTAAACATCACGGTGACTTTCTACATAAATGTGATTTATTGTAACGACTATTGCACACTTGCACTGCATAAGTAAAAATGATGTTGGATGAGACGGTTTTAAATGTGTGCACGTTACAAAGCCTAGAGAGCTGCTTCCAGACAGAAGTGAAACAAATACTTACAGGCACAGTAATTGATTAGGAGAACTCCTTTCACTATCGATCACAACAAAAATTTAATGTCGGCAATAAAGTCTAATTAAGAGGTTTAACATCACTGATTTCACAGGAAAAACATTTTTTTTTTCATTTTGGCAAATAAATGGCTAATTCATATGAATCCATAATAAAACTCTAT
This sequence comes from Danio tinwini, assembly GCA_903798205.1. Lineage (NCBI taxonomy): Eukaryota > Metazoa > Chordata > Actinopteri > Cypriniformes > Danionidae > Danio > Danio tinwini. Next base: position 11,272,873 of record CAIGQZ010032461.1, on the reverse strand, counting down.
ACAAATGATTTTTGAAGGAAAAAATACATATTTTTTTTTTAATTATTTGATTTACAGGACAAAAATATCTATAAAATGTCATCTCATTATTGTTTTTTCAAGGAATTTTTAAATCTCAAATGGATTAAAAAGCATAAACATCCATCAAAAGGTATTGAACTATATGCTTTAGTCTAAAGTGCTTAATATAACATTTAATTTTTAGGACAACTTGCGTCATTCAATTTTACCACAGCAGATCACTTTGCATCTCTAGTTGTTTTCTGCACATATTCAGAGAAATGCATCATAACAGATGTTTTCTGTGCATAGTGCACAGACTTAAATTATCAATATTCAACTCTTTTGTCAGTTTTTGTGTTATTGATTTTTACATTATTGACACCCAAAAGTGTTGTCAAGTTGGCCAGCCCTCTAGGTTTTACAACCACGGAATGATCAGGTCTTGAGCATCCATGCCCACTGTAGGCATGAGACGATAACCAGTTTCAAGGTTTACCGCGGTTTGGAAAATCAAGGTTTTAAAACCGTTAAAATTTTCTGTTATACCGTTCCTACAGTATATTTAAGGTTTTTTATTTTATTACATTTTTTACATGTTTTTCTATTTTATTCAGTTTTTCAGGGCAGCAGTATCTATAAAAGGACCCTCCACATCAACAGCTACTGGTCAAAACCAACCTTTAGCATGCTATGGACTTGAACAGTGCAGTGGCTTTACTTTAAATCCAATGGAATGAAAGATAGCCAAAAATGCTTTTTAAAGTGGAAAAGAAATCAGTGTTTTTGAAACTAATGAAGACAGCAGAAGTTAATGATTTATTTAAATTATTTAGCCTGACATGGTTACTGTTACAAAATATTTTAGTTTCTTAAAAATAAAATATAATGTATAAAAAAAAAAAAAATTATGTCTGGATAAAAAAAACTCCTTTCCCCAGACATTTAAAAAGAATATACAGTTGAAGTCAGAATTATTAGCCCCCCCTTTGTATTTTTCTTCTTTTTTTAAATATTTCTCAAATGATGTTTAACAGAGCAAGGAAATTTTCACAGTGTGTCTGGTAATATTTTTTCTTCTGGAGAAAGTCTTATTTGTTTTATTTTGTCTAGAATAAAAGCAGTTAAAAAACAAAAAAACAAAAAAAAAACGATTTTAAGGTAAAATGATAAGCCCCTTTAAACTATTTTTTTTTGATAGTCTACAGAACAAACCATCGTTATATAATAACTTGCCTAATTACCCTAACCTGCCTAGTTAATTAATCTAGTTAAGCCTTTAAATGTCACTTTAACACTTTAAGCTATATCGAAGTGTCTTGAAAAATATCTATAGTCAAATATTTTTCACTGTCATCATGGCAAAGATAAAATAAATCAGTTATTAGAAATGAGTTAGCAAAATTATTATGCTTAGAAATGTGTTGAAAAAATCTTCTCTCCGTTAAACAGAAATTGGGAAAAAAATAAACAAGGGGGCTAAAAATTCTGACTTCAACTGTATTTTAGGCAAGAATTCACAATCCTGTTATACCGTGACTTTTTTATCTAAGGTTATCATACCGTCAAAATCTTATACCGGCCTAGCCCACTGCACTCTTCATGTTTCCTAACTCACCCTGATGACAGCGGAGTCATGGCCTTCAGGCTGTTGGGGTTACGAATCATTTTGTCCAGATTGTTGACAATCTGGCTGAACTTAGGCCGGTTGTTGCGGTCTTTCTGCCAGCAGTCCAGCATGAGCTGGTGGAGGGCACTGGGGCAGTCCATTGGAGGGGGCAGCCGGTAGTCTTGCTCAATGGCATTGATGACCTGCAGAGGGAGACACAGAACTGTGAGGGTCTCAAGCTTTTTATTAAAAAGGGGCGGAGGAAGATACGCTTGTTGCATCTCAAGTGCTGTGTATTAAAAGTTCAATGACAGGTAATAAATTACGGAGGGAAAGAGGGAGGGATGTTTCGGGAAATGACATTAGCCAGATTTGAACTCAGGTTGCTTCGCTTAAGCACCAAAGCTTAATGTTCCAGTCTGCCGGCTTTTACAGCTTTACAATATAACATCTGTATTTTTTTCTCTGAGCTGGTGGATGTTATGTTTGTTATTACACATAACAGCTTGCGATCTGTAACATTATAAAACAATGTGTTTAATCAGTGTTAAATCAGTATCAGTAGAAGTTGAATCCTGGTAATTGTAATGTAAATGTACAGAAGGCATATTGTATTCAAATTATTGTAATATATTGCAATGAAATGTTGTTGTGATAGGATCTGTCGGCATGGTGCGAGGCATTCGGCGGTAAATGCGCGCCAGCGTCTGGGTGGTTGAAGGGGGGTTTAACACCGCAGGAGACAGAGGATTGATCTGCAGTCTTCATAAATGCACTGTGATCATTATCTGGGTCTTAGGGGGACACAAGGAAGCCATTTGTCATTGGCCGCAAACACACACATGATCCCACTCACAATTCACACTTACACAACCACACACACACACAAACTATAAATAAGCGGTCTCAGTCAGCTGTTATCTAAATGCCTCCTAAATCAGCTAATAGATCTCGATTATAAAGGTTCTGATAACAACAATTTGGCAGTACAAGCATTTCCTCTGATCAAATGTGGAAAAAGTGTGGTCTTAGAGTTACAAAGTTTTTTTGGCAGCGTTCAGGCCGAGTCTGGCTCCTGCCCGCCCTGCTCATTTCCAATCATGCAACATCTGTCAGATTAAATATGATTAACACATGGCCTGTAATCTACACGCTGACTAAATTGTACATTTGAAAATGTGCTGCGAGTTGTAACAGGAAATCAAGAACGTCACTTAAATAAAACTTAAGTACAGCTCCAGTTAATTAACTGTGTAGCGTCACTAAATGTACCAAACAGACCCTGATGGATGTTCCGTCACATTTGAATGAAACAAGACGCTTCCAGCAGCCTCAGCGGCTAAAAAAACGAGATGCACGGCGGCCATGAAGTGGAAAGTGCAAGCAGAACCTGAGTGAGACCCGTCGTTCCCTAGCTCATTATCGTAGCCATTACGGCGCTACATTCAAGGCCTGATTAATCTCATTCAGGCGCCTCAAACGGCCAGCCCGATGGGAGGACCGTGACGCTATCTGGAGCTGCTAATAAGATAACTGGTGAGATCTGCGCTCCCTCTTAGCGCATTAGCGTTCACACTTTCAATTTGGAACTATTTTCATTATCTGGACCCATAATTTGCCTTTTCCCAGCCACCCAGAGGGATGCAAGAAATGGGAGCTCTCTTCAAGGGCAGGGACTGTTTCAATGTGGCACCGTGCTTTGCATGTCAAATCATCTTTTTGTTCACCAGGAGAGGAGTGTGAAGTACAGGTGAATTTTTGTGGAAGCCTTTGCATAAAGAGAGCTAATGCTCCCTTTTGACACAAAACATGGGACAATATCTTGAAGACACTGTCTCCAAAAGCACACAATCTCCACAAATACCATTCAACCCCTTCATTTAAACGCCAAAATTGTGATCTTTTGACGCAAATGATGCTTTTTGCATTCTCAGGCCAATGTGATGTGATGATCGGTGCGGCTGTTTCTGCAAAGACTGATTGCGCTCATGCAGTGTTTGGGGTCTGAGGTTTGGCTTCGTATACAGCAGAGCAGCACATGGGCAGATTTACGACGTGCTCTCTCTGCTGTTTACCTTACCCTCTGATTCAACATAGCTGCACAGCATTCATCTATCACGCACTAACATACGGCAACCGACCAACAGCCTCTGGCAGGAGTGTTTGACAGTGCCTCTATTGGAAAATTGTTTAAAAAGAAGAAATGAGCGGTTATACTTAATACAAACTGAGGATGTGGAGCATTGAAAAGGTTATGAGGTTGGAGCGCAAACTGGAAGAATTGAATATGTAGCTAAAATTTAAATAATTGTATAAAAAGCTAAGAATTTTTATGTTTTAAACATGAAACACACCAGCAAATAAGTATGCACATTGCTTAAACATTTGAGATGTTTAATATATAACATCCTACATTGGTATTAAGTATAAAAAAGCATCA
>CAIGQZ010032461.1:11256350-11268424 GCA_903798205.1 Danio tinwini | reverse complement strand
TAAAATATAATTTAATCCTGTGATGGCAAAGCTAAATATTCAGCAGCAAATATATATAACAATTTTATTCATATTTTTAATTAAGGACATTAAGCAGTGCAACTGTTTATGGCAATAATAATTAGATCACCAAAACAGCACATTACAATGATTTATGAATAATCATGTTACATTGAAGACTGGTGTAATGGCTGCTGAATATTTAGCTTTGCCATCACAGGATTAAATTATATTTTAAATAATATCAAAACATAATATTAAAACAGAAATCATTTTAAAATTTAATATATTTAATCAAATTAATCTTTAAGAACCTAAACATTTGAATGGTAACATAAGTGTTGAGGTACGTACATCCTGATTGGTCATGTCCCAATACGGCCGCTCTCCATATGACATCACTTCCCACATGACTATCCCATAGCTCCATACATCACTGGCGGAGGTGAACTTCCTATACTGAATGGCCTCTGGGGCAGTCCATCGAATAGGGATCTTCCCACCCTGTTTAAACCCAAATCAAAACATCAAATCATCTCAAATCAAAGCAGAAATTTGTATAAAAGCCACAATAAATGAGCTAAAATTACTTCTCACCAGAGCACTGGTATATGTGGGATCAGATGTGTCATCCTCCAGGAAGCGAGAGAGTCCGAAATCAGACACCTTGCAAACAAGGTTACTGTTTACTAAGATGTTGCGTGCGGCCAGATCCCGGTGCACATAATTCATGTCTGCAAGGTACTTCATCCCAGAGGCGATCCCTCGTAACATGCCCACCAGCTGAATCACAGTAAACTGGCCATCATTTTGCTGTAAAAAATTAAAAACAACTTGGTCAAGACATGAAGTGCTTGATAATATTATTTATCAATAAATTATAATATTATTCATTTAGCATGGATATACAATTAAAGACAGAATTATTAGCCCACCTTGAATTAATTTTTTTATATTTCTTAAATGATGTTTAACAGAGCAAAGAAATTTTCACAGTACGTCTGATAATATTTTTTCTTCTGGAGAAAGTCTTATTTGTTTTGTTTCGGCTAGAATAAAAGCAGTTTTTAATTTTTTAAAAACCATTAGGTCAAAATGATAAGCCCCTTAAGGCTATATTTTTTTTTCGATAGTCTACAGAACAAACCATCATTATACAATAACTTGTCTAATTACCCTAACCTGCCTAGTTAACCTAATTAACTTAGTTAAACCTTCAAATGTCACTAAGTTGTATAGAAGTGTCTTGAAAAATATCTAGTCAAATATTATTTACTGTCATCATGGCAAAGATAAAATAAATCAGTTATTAGAAATGAGTTATTAAAACTATTATGTTTAGAAATGTGTTGATAAATTCTCTCTGTTAAACAGAAATTGGGAAAAATAAACAGGGGGGCTAATAATTCTAACTTCAACTGTAAATGCATGAGAATTATATTTCTCGATGAGAAAAAATAAATAGTAAATTGTGTAATTTATTGTAAGTTAAATTATTCTGCGTATGTTAAATCACGTTGCATTAAATAATATTTCAATAATATACATTAAAATGAACATAAAGACTAAAATACTTAAAACAGTATTTTTCCATTACAATATTTGATTTTTTGATATTTTGATATTTGTACTGTATATCTGTATATCATACTGTATATTGTCATTATCAAAAAAAAAATAATACAAAAATATATATATATATATACAGTTAAAGTCAGAATTATTATCCCCCCTATTTATTTTTTCCCCCAATTTCTGTTTAACGGAGAGAAGATTTCCTTGCTCCTTGCTGAAAAAACTAAATTCATTGGGGGCTTATAATTCTGACTTCAACTGTATATACTTTTTAATGGATGATGATACAGTAAATACCCTTTTCTTAAAAATTATTTCATGTGTTCAATATCAGTGACCCTGGCTTACATATAAAAATGTAGCAATCATTCATTTTTCATTATTGTTGTTTCTACAGTAATGTAGGGATTTAGGGGATTGTGTAAATGTGTTTATAAATAACGTTTTAATCTATAAATGACCTAAAACAACAACCAATTAATAAGCTCTGCTTAAGACTACAGTTCATACAATTTGAAGTGATGCATAGATTACACTATAATAAAGGCAAACTTAATAAGTTGTATCCTTCCATCTCTCCTTTGTGTGATAGATGCAAATGCGCAGTTTGGTCCTGTCCAGAAGTATCTGAATTTTGGAAAAGTATTTTTGAATTTTATTCCTAGGCTTTTAAAAAGGATGTTAAAATTGATGTGGAATTAGCAATGTTTAGATGTTCAGACCAGGCTCTAACTTGACCTAAATGTTTTGCATGGTGCTGGCCAAGAGAGTGATTCTGACAGAGTAGAAATCCACGACACCTCTAAGTTTTTTTGAATTGTTAGCTGACATGGTTTCTGCCCTCAAGCTGGAAAGATTACAGTTCTCTAGATTCAGCAAACAGAAGATGTATGATAAAATATGGGTCCCCTTCCTTAGATGTATATGTTAATAATATTTATTTTGATGGTGCTGTATAATTGCTGTATTGTTCGCTAGTGTTTTGGTGCATGCTCTAGTTGGTATCAGGTAATAACACTGAGATAATTTTGTTAACATATACATGATGTACACTATTGGGTGTTGTGTTTTCATGAAAATTTCTATAAATAATAAAAAAAAAATTATAAACCCTGCTTCTTATAGAAGGCTTCTCTAAAAGTGAAATGTGCATAAAAACATATTTTGTAAATCCAAAATTCTTCAGCTTATATGAAACAGCAACAGTTGTGTTTTTTGGGTAACCTATAAATCCAAAACAACAACAATAATGCAAGAATAAAGCTTTGGAAATCACTATTAATATTTAGCTAGCCCGGTCGGATAAAACCAGAGTCTGAACACAATGCATTGAGTCAACCCGGGATTGGGTTTGGCTGTGCAAATGCTCTGGTGAGGATTGGTCGAGTTTATGCTACGCAATGCTAGATCAGACATCTGATGATCAATGCAAGCCGTGGCAAATCTCACAGCTGTTGACTATGGTGGTCAGAAAGCTCTTTGCACATGAGGAGGTCCAGCAGTTTCTGACCCAGCTGTGCCTGCAGCTGCTTTAATCTGCAGACCCTCCGCAGACAGACGTGAGGCGCGCAGTGTTCAGCTTCTGATCAGAGGAGACAACACAGCAGGCGCAGTGCGGACAGACACGCACGCGACAAGTGGAGACAGACGGAAATACCTAGACAGTGGACGAAAGAGCCACAAGATGTCTTTATTCTGTGTCTCATGCAAACCCTTCCTCCTTTGAGCAGCATGCGTCACCCTCAAACCCTTCCCCCACGTTAAGCTGACTTCCAATCGAACTTCTCCTCACCCTCCACCGCAATTAAGCACCATCCATTATTCATAAAGCTGAAATCCTTCGCAAATACAGCCTGGCACTCTAATCTGCTCACAGTGTTTGCCTATAGTTTAATTGGAGGGATTCTTCGCCCCCAAAGTTATTTGAATCTGCAGTCTGAGCGCGGCAAACATTCTTTCTTTTCTGATTACACTGAATTATTCTATCCCTGCCGTTTCTGCTTAGACACGTCTTTGGTGTCGGTTCTGTGAAGCTGCGCTTAAGTTTTCAGTTTGACGTTTCTTAAATCTGTTTGAAACTTTTCGTCAGCCCACCTTTTTGAATTTCTCTCCCTTTTGCTCCTTAATCCGGCTTGAAAACAATATTGGAAGTTGGATCAGTGTAAGAACGACAGGTTAGCGTTGAATTTGCCCCTCTCTCTCTCTCTTGTCTTACAAGAGCTCCATCAGACTCATATACTAGCGCTTCAACACTAACACACAATGTTGTCATCCGCTGTCATAGTGAGGTGCCACAACAGAGGCGTGTTGTTTTCAAAGAATTCAGCATTCTGTCAGAAATGGGTGACAGTTTTGCAAAAACAACACAATTGTGCAGCTGCACAAAGATTTGTGAGGTTTCAAAGCTCTTGTTTGCCACCGAACAGACATTATGAGAGCTAAAAAGAAGAAAAAAAACATTAGCTGGTCTTTTCACATTTTTTAAACACAGAATTCGAACCCAAAGTAAACCTAACGTATGAGGTGTTGTAATTTGTCACTCTTGCTTCGACTAACATTATCAAACATCAGTCATTTCCTCACGCGATGGCACGGCAGGGCATGTGCGTTCTGTAACGAGCAAGTATAAACACGAGCGAAACAACTGCCTCACCAAACAGCTAAAATAACATCAGAACCTCACACTTATAGAGGTTTGTGAGCACTGGATCTGATTGTGGTGAGAAGAAATAAATTCAGTTTGAATGTCTAACAAATGTTGGGTCGTTTGGTTCCTGCTTACTCGCCGTCGTTTAAACGCCATAATCATAGAGTTTTTTTGTTTCAGATAATTACACTTCCTGAGTCTAACACCCCAAAAAGCTACATGTCAAGGATAAAATAAGTGTTCGCTTGTGATAGATCAGAGGCAAGACCTCGCTAATGAGCAAAATAAATCATTCCTTCCCTGATGATTACATATTTACATAAATCAAAGACATTTTTTGGACGCAACACACAGCGAGGCCAATTAGCAGCGATCAAGGGATCCAAACGCCTATTTTATCCGCATCAGCTCTACAATGAAATCAAATTGACGCATGCCAGTCAAAGGCTGACAGTGGCGTTTTCTTCTCATCCCCTACGCCTGTTGGATAACAAGGGGATTGGATGATTCTCGCATTTGGTTAATCATCTGCATGCGGTTGCAGGAAGCTGCAGAGAGTTACAATGTAGATTAAAACACGTCCGGTGTGTTTTGAGATATAGGTCAGAAGCACATATGGTGGCTCGGTTTATAAGACACACACTGCTCATCTGATGCTTGTAATGCAGAAAACGTGGCCGAGAGAGCGTGACCAATGTGAAATGAGGGCATGACTAACCACAGAGCAACGATTCAACGATTTCTTTAAAGAGAGCGTCTTAAAGCAAACGTTAGTGTGGCAACCCGTAGAGATGAATGGAAGAGTATTGAGCTTATTACAACAGTGCTACAGCTGGAATCAATACTGAGAGTAGATGTTTTGCTGCAGGGGGGCAGCTGGGTATTACGGAGAGACCCTGTGGAGAATTACCTGATGGACAGCATGAGAAATTAGGGAGGAACGTTTGTATGATGTTGAGCATGCTGATGTGCATACACACCTGCTGATGTGAGATTATCACTTCAATGCAACTGAAATTTGAAACATGCTTATGTTACGGAGCTTGTGCTAACACAGAGAAATCCATATTATTATAGTGAATTAGTTCATTCATGAGCTTTGTTTAAAAGAACTTGTTTAAAAAAATGATTAATCAGTTTGTGAGTCATTGCTCAGACTTGTTCACTTACATTTCACTGCCAATTTTTTGTACTAGGCATGCACAATATTAGTCTAACTGAAAACACATGAGCTATCACAAATTATCATTAGCTGCTCACAGCGATCATAGTGTTGTGTCATTCTCAGGCATTATTAGAATTTGTTGTCTTAGACATAGTTAAAACATGCTTATACTTGCCTATTTACATACACATTTAATGTTTAACAGAAACACACACTTTAATTCAAATATTGCAGCTGTTGGACAACATAATGTACTTTTGGGTCTTTTTTAGGCAAAAATGCAGTTGATTAGATTGAAACTATGCTGTTCATTTATAAGTACAGTGCCTATTTTATATACTTATTTCTGAGATACAGCACGTCGGTGTCCATCAGCCTGCCATACTGAGCAGAGAAAAGACAGTTGATGTTCTGCCACAAGATGACAACAGAGACTGCATAATAAGCCCTTAGAGGAGAAAAACTCAGCGTAATTTCAAACTACAGCTGATCAAATCCTTATAAAACAGGTAAGTGACTTTCTAAGTGGATCTCTCTCTTTTGTATGTTGTAGTGCTGTATTTATACCATAGTCTGGTAGTGTTTTTGGTAGTGTTTGCTTTGCTTTGGCTTTTTCTGAGTTAATTATTGTGATCTCCTGATTACAACAGAGAAATACTGAGAAATCTTTGTAGACTGATGGCATTTCATGCCGTTCAGTCTTATAATCTTAAAATGTGAGCAAAATCATCTGTTTTGTCATCACTGTAGACATTACGCTAGAGAATCATTCATATACTAGCTCTAAAGTGACGTTTGTGAAGTAGCAAGGGTTTCTCCTGTTCTGACATCAGCTGCCATATCGCCGTATCGCACTGCTACTATATATATATATATATATATATATATATATATATATATATATATATGATTGCATATGAACATTCTAAATCAAGCAAATTCTGCGAAATTCTGGGATTCTCAATTTTTTTCTAAAATGCTGCAAATAGATTGCCGCTAGAACAATGCATTAAGGTGGAATATCTCACATGAAAAAATACCAGAAAAAAAGAAATGCATAGCAAATACTACAGTGTTTTTGAACCATACTATAACAAAGTACTTGAATTATTCTGTTGTGGTGATTCTACAGTTACTATGGTGACACAACAAGCCACACAAGTCATGACGAAAGCATTCCAACTGAATAAAAAAAAAAATGAATAAACGAGTAATATTATGTAATCTACGATTTGACCATTTGTGTTTGTCAGAGAGAATATTAAGCAACCAAATTTTCCAGTAATATAATTTGATTAATATGACATGATTTTTTATTGGCACAAATGCATATTTTATTTATTTATTTATTTATTTATTTAATTGTTATTTTTATATTAGGCCTATTATTTTTTACATTTAATCCTAAATGAATGAGTTTTATTGTTATTTGGTTACACTTGAAAAATATTAGAAGTTAAGTGTTATTTATATAAGTTGAGGTCGTCACGAATGTTGTTGCAAATTTTAATTAAAAAACACAGCAAAATCTGCCATTTTAGGCCACAAATATTAGAAAAAGAGTCTCTACAAAATCTAATGAAACAATGAAAACAATGAAATAAAATATATATTATCATACATAAATATAATAAAATAATAAACCAACAAACATTCATTTAGACCTGTTTTTATTAGGGTATACTGTAGTCTAAACAAAAAATAGACAAACTACTCACCCTGAGGAAAGAGTCCAGTGAGCCGTTCTCCATAAACTCTGTGATGATCATGACCGGGCTGCTCTTAGTCACCACTCCTTCTAGATGGATGACATTAGGGTGATCGAACTGCCCCATGATGCTCGCTTCACTCAGGAAATCCCGCCTTTGCTTCTCTGTGTAACCTGACTTCAGTGTTTTGATGGCTACAAACATCTCCCTCTTTCCTGGGAGCTTCAGGTTACCACTGCACACCTCTCCAAACTCCCCTAAGAACAGAGACATGTGATTTGTACTTTAGGTCAAGGCACACACACACACACACACAAAAACAAACAAACTACACTGCTGGACGTTTGGAGGTTTGATTACCTGCTCCAATGACTTGCTCAATTTTCACACATGAGATGTCAATTTCCTTTGCAAACTCCCTTACAGCTTCGTTGGGGTCTTCGTAGGTGAACGGATCGATGTAGATCTTCATTCCTGGTGACACTTGAAAAAATAGAAAACAGCTATAATATTAAAAACAAATAAAAAACACCTAATGCTGCTTAAATACTGCAGTACTGCAAATGTGAGAATGTATTAGCGACGAGGGTCTCTGGGAATTCTGCTATTCTTTGTATTCGGAGCATTAGATTTGGAACAGCTCATGACTGCAGTCAGTGGAGGATAACAGCGTTCGCCAAGAGAAAGATAAGGCGTTTTAATATATGTATGAGTTTGGGGGTGTCAGTCCCTGATGGAGGACATATATCAGCTTTTTCCATTGCTGCCAATCAAATGACTTTTGATTGCAGGTAAATTGGCTTATGGTGAACTTAAGTGTTTGGGGACTTGCCTTAAATCCGATTATTCAGCCTCTTAGTTCCAAATCTATCCAAAGGCATTTTAGTAGACAGTGTTTTCATGCAGCTGGAGAGATTTTATTATTGGTGATCTGGCTGCACAGACAGTTTTGGAATTGATAAATGTGCTCTTGCAACAGACGAGGAGAAGATAGATAGGGTGAGAGAAGTGAATGGCAGTCGACATTAAAGGATTTGTGAACGTCAAACTATAACAAATTCATGAGGCTGTAGTGGATGTGCTACGCCGGAGAACGTTCTTCTGAGAAGATCTCACTTTTTTGAGGGATAGCCCACCTCAAAATGAAAATCTGTCATCATTTATTCACCCTCTTGTCATTCTAAACTTATGTAGCTTTCGGTCTTTGGTGGATCACAGAAGGAAATGTTTAGCAGAATGTTCATGCTGCTCTTTCCACACAATGAATATCAATGATCCCATTCATGATATGGATATGAACTCTCTCCTTTTTCAACAAAATACAGGTTTGAAATGACATGAGACAAAACAAAAATGAGAATGTACTTTTTGGCAGGCTATACCAGTAAGATTAAAAAGAGAAGAAAAAGCTGTAAGACAAATAAAGAGAAGGAGTGAACTAGACAAACACAAGTATGAAGACTGAGATTAAGAGCTCTTTCTTCTCTCGCACACTAATGGATGATTTCTGACCTTGGCTTTCCTGGCCCCACACTCTTCTAGAAATTATTTCAATAAATAGAGCATTTACAGCAGTTCTTTACCACTGATTACACAGCGTAAAAGCTGTTAAAACTGATAAGGAAGGGTAGGGAAAAATAAAACTTGAGGAAAAGTGCCAGACCATTTTCATTCAGCAGAGTGAGCAAGAGAGAGATAAACTTTAAGCCCTCAGAGAGAGAGAGAGAGAGAGAGAGAGAGAGCGAGCAAGCGAGCGAGCTTAGCTTTAAATTATTGCCTCGAGAGAATCTTAAAGATTTATTTCTATAAATGGAACAGCACTCCGAGACTAAGATGGTATTTATTGAAGTATTGCTCATTTTATGACTAATCTTTGATGGATCTTACTAACTTTGAAACACCTGGCGTTGAGCTTTTTCTTGCATTAGCTTTGTGTACTGCTTTGATGGGAAAATAAACAAGGGGCTGAAAAAGAACTGAGCGAAAGAACAAAGACGAACAGCGAAATCGCTTCCAGGGGAAGTGGCTAATGCTCGCTCTGATGGGATTTTGAGGGAAGCTGTGGGATTAATATTTTGCAGATGAATCTTGAGAAACCAAGGTCCAGCTTCGAGACAGAGGTGTTTGATGGTGAAAGAGAAAGAGGCAGATAAACCGAGTTGTTTGAGGTGGGTAAGCAGTAGAGAGAGAGTGCATTAGTAAGTGTACAGCATGATATAAATAAAAAAGGTACTGAAGTGGAAATATTTAAAAAATGTTTGTGGGTTATAAAACACACATTGTATGCTTTTAGTGTTTATAAAAGCCATGTCCAACACTGATGACAATAAGACAGCAATAAGAGGAATGATTGAGGATTGTGTGACCCTGCACTGGAGTATGGATGTTGGACATTCAGCCTTGATATCACCAGAATAACACGGAAAACAATAGTTTTAAATTCGGACATTATTACATTTTATTCTGTTTTACTGGGTTTGAACTCTGAAATACAGTATAATGTACATGTTAAATATATACACTAGGGTCATGAACTAACTTTTTATTAAGAGGCGATATTTGCGCCATTAAATTGTTTTCCATTTTTTTTCCATTTATTAATTGTATCTGTTTTGTCTTTTAAGTCAAATTTATCTTAAATTTAACCAACTACTCAATCAGAACACTTTAAAGTGTTAACAATAACCAACAATTAAAACTGCATGTAAATTATATTATTCATTCCAATGTAGCACTACAATATTATGATGGAAAAAATAAGCTAAATGCCTCAGATTGGCTACTGAATTCAAAAGTCAAACGTTTATGTTTGCATATAAGGCTAGGGGTAAAACTTGTAAAACAAATCTGATTCCACATGTACAGCTCTAAATGTAATGACAACAACTGTCACAATTAATTTTCACATTTGGCTTTCCATTTTTAAGTTTCTTTAAGCAGGGACATTTTGTTTCTTGGACCCTTAAGGTCTTTGCACACTGAAGTCCGAAATTTTCGTATGCGTTTTTTTCGTATTAATATCTGAAAAATTCATCACGTTCACAAACCTTGCACACAGATGACAGAGAGTCAGATGCATATTAATTAATCCATTACGAAAAAATGCTAAACATTTCGGAGTCAATTCAAGCAGTGATGCTTTTTTCTCCTCTCTCTTCTCCAAAGAAAAAGAGAGAAGAATAGGCTACATACAGTATTGTGTTCATCCAATATAGAAGGAGAGTTCAGCTCATTATCAAAGATCTGTGCTAGATTATCCCTAGATGCAAAGTGTATTTCAGGAAATCAGTGGAATTTTCATACATTTCTTGTGATACTTCACACGATTATGTACGAAAACAAATTCTCTTACATACTCTCAATACATTAAAATAGATGGCGGTCACATTGACTTATCAGAGAAAAGAACCATAGCAGACAATGAGGCGATTATAATGTCCATGAGTATGTCAAATGTATGGACACACACACACCAAGCAGCATCAGGGGGGAGGTGCGCCAGTCACACAATCCAGCATTTGGATTCTTAACTGTATGTAGCTTGGTACGGTAATCTGAGTTAGTCAAATAAGAACAGGTTGAGTAGCCTTGTGAAGGTGGCAGGCAAGATCATTGGTTTTAACCAAACTGGTCCAATCGTAATTTACCATAATTATATATTATGTTTTAAAGAGAGCTCAGGGTATCCTATGCACCCCAGATTACTCATTGTACTCTGTGTTTTAGTGACTGCCGTCAGGACGTCGTTTTAGAGTTCCTATTTGCAAGACAAATAAAATTAGAAATTATTTTATAATGTTGGCTATTAGGTCATTAAATGAGTCATGTGGGGAGGGAGATGCATCTAAAAAATGATGTATGTTGTGGGGTAATATTTTGTTAATGTGTTCATGGAACTTATGTTGCTCCAACTTGCTGCAATTTTAGTTTCCCTAAACGAGATAATAAAGTTGAGTCTGAGTCTATATTATACACTGTGATTGTCATAAAGTGATCTGTGGCTCAAGTGACGGCATTTTGTATATTGCCTTTCGCTTGTACGGTGGCTCTGAACTGTCAAAACACCTCTCAAAGTGCTTTTTCATATGCGAAAAATGGAAATAAAATCGAAGCCAGTTAGATTTTTTTATGACGGACGAAAGTGCCAATACATTTCACATAATGTGAGGTTGAATATATTTTTTAACGTGTGAAAATTCTGGATGAAAATTTCAGATTCAGTGTACAATAACCTTTATCATGAAATTGTGCCTACTTTTTGTTCATTTTGGTGGGTCACAAGACCCAATTAGTTTCCAGCCTTGGTATGCAAAAAAGGCTTTCAATGCATTTTTTTCTTTGGTGACATAAATTAGCTCCAGAATCAGAGTTGTTCATAATGCAAACAGGAAAATGGCTTAAGGGGAAAATTTAGTTCTCAGGGCACTAGTTCCTATAAATACCCATCACGAAAGCCCCTACAGTTTGTGTATAGTACTGTCAAATTTAAGGTACTCACTGTGGCCGCTGGTATAGTGCTGAAGCTTGTCTGTGTACTCTGAATCCGCTCTCTCGAATCCCCGTCTGCAGGAACAAACACAAAAAGCTCTACTTTTACAGTTAAAAAAAGTGCTAAAGCCATGAAAGCAACATTTACAACTCCCCACCATCATCTTGTTAACACAACCTCATCATTAAGCATGTTTTATGAGTTCTGCTGCTCTGTAAATGTCCGCTAATGATGCAAATGAGGACAAAGAGGCAAGATTTGAACATGTTGCTGGTATAATTGGGAGGAAGCTATGCTAATGGTTTACACGTTTAAAGCAAAGTGAGAGGAACCCACCGGTTGCACACAATGATGATGACCACCACCGCAATGAGGAAGACCAGACCAGCAGCCGCCGAGCCAATGATGAGAGGCAGCTTCTCTTGAATGCTAGTGTTGTACTCCTCTGTAGGCGGAAACAAACACATATCGAAAAGTTAGCGCTTCCTG